>CABFPE010001284.1:0-48497 GCA_900660155.1 Hofstenia miamia | reverse complement strand
CTGCCAGTACCATCTCCACTGTTTTGTGGTATTTGCGTGCTGGTGCCTCTATTCTGATTTCAGGCCATGATTCGTCTATCTTTTTCTGCAACTTCATGTTCGCCCATACGTTCTGAATTTCTTTTAAATGCTCTTGGCGTTGCGTCATGCTGCACTTGATGAATAGTTTCATGGCTTTTTCTAATCCTTCATTTCCTTGTAACATTTCTACTGTTTTCATTTGTTGGAACAGATCTATTGCTATGCTATGGTCTATCATGATTCCATATATCTGCGCCCAATAATCGATTTGTAAGTCGAAACGAATTAGCTCAGAGATTGTGAACTCTTTCTTCTCCCATGGGAAGAAGTTTTCTGTTTGTAATACCATATCTTTTAGGTATCTCGGCAATTCCTCCAGGTTTTCTCTCATTACTATCACGACTATTCTTGTCTGTTGTATTCTTGCCATTTGTACTGTTTGATCAATCTGTTTCTGTAAGTTCTTGTTGTATTCATTTTCTCTTAACACATGTATGATTGTTAAGTTTTCTTCGTCTAGGTTTATCTCCAGAATCTTCACTATCTGTTCCTTGTATGCCATGAGTGCTTGTGCTGTTTCCAAAGTAAAATCTTCGTTAAATGTTATGTTAATCATGCTTCTCATGTATGGCCTCTCAATTGTTTCATTTAGTTCTTGTGGGTAGCTGATTAATGTTAACTTTTGGCTGATTGTCTGCATCTAATAGAATTGGCAGGTTGCTTCCTTCCATTTTAGCAGTTTTCCTGACTAATGTTTCTGTTTCTGTAGACAATTTCTCGAACACATTGTGCCACATTTTTGTGGTTGCCATGAAATAGGGGTGCAACATTTCCCCATTGATTTTAGACATTCGCTTTTCTCTCTTTCTAGATCTTACTGTATGCTCTGATGTTGTTTCTGAGGAGGCGTCTAATTGCCTCATCTGTAAAGGTAGTCTGCTAGTGTCTGGTTCGCAATCCATGGGCTGTGAACCTGTACCACTGGTGTCAACTGAGTTGCCCTTGAATCAACTGTCAGTTACAACCAACGGTACTTGACCAGCCGTGGTTCTGGTGGAGATACCTTCAGCCTTGAATCGCTTCCGGATCTCCATGGTTCTTCCACCACTCACACTTTCCCCTGGAACTCCGGTTGTTTCACAGCCCTCAAATCAGTGAAGTGATCCCCTGGAAGGAAAGTTAAGCTGCAAAGAGGCTGATTGTCCGTTTGTATCTCTGCCCTTGAATTGGCCTTGAGTACTACTAGGACGCCTCCTGACTCTACGTCGTTTATTGTCCATCTTGTTGTTCTTGTCCCTTCTGCCCTTGAATCGACATCCAGTTTGAGAACTCCTGTGCACCCGCCTCCTCGTGTTTGTGGTCGGGATTCCTTTGGTTGGTTGATTTCGCTTCACTCGCTTCCTGAGTGGCTGATGCATCCTTCTCTAATTTCCTAAATGCAGTTATTATATCTATATCCCATATTTCAGGGTTATATATAGTTTTATTTCTTGCAGCCCTCTGGGGTTGCACTCTCCTTTCCAATTGCTCATCTCCAATGTCCGCTGTGAACTCCTCCTCGAATTCCTCCTCTGGCAGGCTATCTAAATCACACATATTGTACATGACCTCTTTGCCGTTAATTCGGCTTAATTTAAATTCAGCACTTCTGTCTATCTTTGTTTCCTCAATGTCTGCTGTTGCTCTTTTTAAATTTTGGAAGTGCAGTAATCTGCCATTATCCAGCATATATTCATTATTTGGCAGTTCTTGCATTACTGTATGTGGTCTGGACCAGACTGTTTTTAATATGCAGACTTGATTTGTGTCTGTTAGTTTCATTGGTGCAAATATGTAGACTTTATCGCCTACTTTGTGTGCATGCCCGTAAATTTTTTATTATAGTTTCGTTGTTGTCTCACTGCTGATTTCTTTGTGTTGTAGCATATTGTTTTGTGAATCACTGAAATCTGTTTGCGTAATTGGTTTACATATTCATTATACAAAGCTTTACTGTAGTCAGTATATTGCATTGATAGTGGTGTAGCTGCCTCTCAGCCGAACATTGCCTTGAATGGGGTGATTCCTGTTGTTGAGTGTACTGATGTGTTGTAAAAATATTCTATCATCTCAATCACCTCTCTCCATTTATTTCCGCCGATCCTTGTTGTTGTTACTCTTATCAATTTTATCAGAGTTCTGTTTAATCTTTCTACCACGCCATTTGCCTGCGGGTGGTATGCTGTAGTTCTTTCACTCACTATCTCTAGCATTTTAGCCATTTCCTGAAATAGACCACTCTCGAATTGTGGTCCCTTATCTGATATAATCGTTTCCATTGGCCCAAATCGCAGTATCCACTCCTTCATTACTATTTCCGCTGTGGTCTCCGCAGTTGTGTTCTTCATTGGGATCATCCTCGCATATTTCGTAAAGTTGTCCACCATTACTAATAGGAATTGGTACCCCTCGTTGTCTTTTGATAGTTGTTCCAAGTCGATGTGGACTATTTCGTTCAGTTGTGTGGCTATTATCTTTTCCACTTGTTCTCTCTGTGTTGGGAATCATTGACTGTTATGTAACAAACATGTTGTGCCTTTGTTAATGATGTCTTCAATTACTTTTCTTACTGCTGTTGTTATAAATCGCCCATTGAACGTTTTCTCTGTTTGCATTATTCTGAGGTGGCCTTTTTCATGTATCCACTGTATAAGATCCCTTTTGAAATACTCTGGTATCGCAATCCGATTGTTTTGTCCTTCGACATACAGTAACCCATTTCGGTTTGTTTTCCACTTGTATTGTTCGAAGTAACTTGCTGTTAGCTTAGATAGTGTCACTCGGGGTTCTTTCAGTTTCCTTATTATTTCATTGAGGATTACGTTGTCCTGTTGTTTTTCTATTATCTCCTTTTCAGAGATTTCTTCCTTTATTATGATTGGTAGTACCGTCTGACCCTTCTTGTCTACATTGATCTCTGGTAGCTCATCATATTGGTTGTGTGGTAGAAACTGGAATTGCTGCTTTTCTCCATCTGTCTTTTCTGCGTCTCTTTGGTACTCTGGTAATGACGTCCAAAAGTCTGCGTTGCTATGTAGGTGCCCTTCCGATGCTCTATTGTGAATGTAAATTCGTTAAGGTATTCTATCCATCAAGATATGATGCCCGATTTATCTCCTGAGAATTTTTTAAGCCACGCGATGCCGCTGTTGTCGGTACATACTCGGAACTCTTTTCCAATTAAAAAGTGTCTGAATTTCCTGATACTTTTGACTAGCGCTAGCATTTCTACTTTAGTTGAACCATAGTTTTCCTCACTTGTTCGTAGTTTGCAGCTAAAGAATTGTATTGGTACTTCTTTCCCGTTTTTCATTTGTCCTAGTGTTGCACCTATGGCGACCTTGCTTGCATCGCAGTCTAATATGAATGGTTCGTCATAATCCGGCGTATTAAGTGATGGCAATTTCGCTAGTTCCTCCTTGATCTTGTCCAGTTCCTCCTGCTCCTGCCATGTCCAAACGAATGGTACTGATTTTCTCATGAGTTTCGTCATCTTTGCGGTTTTTCCTGCAATGTTAGGAATAAATGTGCCGTAATAATTAAAGAAACCCATTATTCTTTGGATGTCCTTCTTGTTATTTGGTTTCTCTATCTTTCGTATCATTTCTCTTGCATTGTCTTTCATTGATATTCTCCCTTTTTCTATTGTTCTCCCCAGGAAAATGATTTTCTCCTTTAAAATTTTGCACTAGTTGCCGTTTATTCAGAGTCCTGCTTTCCCTAGGATTGTTAGCGTTCTGTCTAGCTTCTCTATATGCTCTTGTATCGTATCACTTGTTACAATTATGTCGTCTATGTATGCGTTGATACCATCCTCCATTCTATGTTTTTTGTTTTTCAGAATTTTTGTTATGTATCTTTGAAATGTTGCTGGTGCATTGCATAGCCTGAACGCCATGTAGATCCATTCATACAGCCCGTATGGTGTTATGAATGCTGTCTTTTCAATATCGTCTTCTTCCATTTGTACCTGCCAATATGCTTTACATAAATCTAATGTCGTAAAATATTTGTGCTTGCTCGCTTTGTACAACATGTCTTCTATTCTCGGCAGAGGATACGAATCTTTCTTTGTGACTTCGTTCAACTTCCGAAAGTCTATACATAACCGGTATTTGTCTCCCTGCTTCACAAACACTGTTGGTGCTGAGTAGGGACTCTCGCTTGGTCATATAATTTTGTTGTCTATCAATTCTTCCAGTATTCGATTGTATTTGTCCTTCATTTGTTCGGGAACTCTTCTGCAAGGGAGCTTTATTGGTTTGTAAGTGGTTGTTACTATCTTGAGTTTTTCCCCTATTGCTTGCCCTACACTTCTTTCTCCGTAGTTAAGTATTCATTTGTGTCATCTTAACATATTTCTTAGCAGTTGTATCTCCTCTTTGTTCAGGTGTTGGAAATCTTTGCTCTTGATGTCCGGGATCTTGTACTTGTCGTCAGTTGCTTTCGTCCCAGTGCCCTTGAATCGGCCTTTGGGAGTACTTGTGACTTGGATGGTGTTCGTCCACTCGCCCTCGAGTCGGCCATGTGGAGTACTTTGCGCTTCCACTTGTAAGTCCTTGAATCAACCATACAAGTTGTCGGCTCCATCCTCGTCCTCCAATGCTTTCCAGATCACTCTGATGTTCGATTTTACATATTTTCCGAATATCCTGATGTGTGATTTCCTTAGATTTACGTTCTGATTTGTTGGGTTGAGAATTGGGATCTTACCCTTTCCATTTTTTACTGCACATATGCTTGACGGCATTGACACTCTTTTTGTATTTATCCCTTTGTTCTCGTAGATCATCACATCGGCTGTGATCACTTCCTCTGTTTCGATCTCATACATTTTCCATTGGTGCAGCTGCAGGTGTATGTCTTCCTGTAGTTCAAACGTGATTTTCCTCTCTCTGCCCTGTTCTTCTTCAATCTCAATCTCTTCTTCTTTGACTTTAATTGTTCTATCCGCATAATTAATAACACATTTGTTTTTTATGAGGAAGTCATCTCCCAAAATAATCTCATATGGTAGCATGGTGTGTGTCCACCACCACCAGTGATTGCTCAAATGTAGTGTTCGCCACTCTTAGTTGTACCGCTTCCAATACTCATTTGGTATCAATGTATTTGCCGGATGTGTTAATAAGCCTTTTATTGCACTTAGTGAGATCCTCTCTCAAAAACCCTAACTTTGTTGCGCAGTCATCTGTAATTATCGAAGTTGCCGCTCCCATATCAATAGTTGCTTTTATCATTATCCCGTTAACTGATATTGTCATTGTATTTACTGTATCCATGTTCGCCATAATCATCACTGCTGCGCGGTTTTTAGGAGTCAGCGCTCCACTTAGTTTTCTGATTCCTCTTCAGTTTGGGGTTCCTTGTTCGTTTCTCCCTCTGATTCTATCAAATCTTCTTCTTCGAAGTATCCTTGTTCCTCTCTGATCATGTTTATTTGTTTGTGGCACTCGTCTCTCTTGTGTCCTTTCTTTCCGCAATTATAACATTTAATGTCTCTAGTTTTTATTCTTATTGTCTTTTCCTGTTTGTCAGTCTCATACGTTTTCGTTGTATTCTTCGGCTTGAGGTTGTTCCTCCAGGTTGGCGTTTCTCTGTGCCAGGCTGCCTTTTCATTTATTCTCGCATTATTTTCGATCGTCGCTTGTATATCCACTGCTTTTCTGATCATCTTTTCCAGTTTGTCGTCTACATCGCACTTAATTTCAAATTGTGCTCTTATATTGTCGGGCATCCCCTTGCAGATATGCGAAAAGAGATCATACTTTGAATATTGGCTCTCCCTTGAGCTGAGTGTGACCAGTCTTTCGACTTGCTGTATATAATTGCAGATGTCATCTGTCTTCTTCATCTTTGTCCCGTTTAAAATTATCCGATATTGGTTCTTAAAGCTTTCGTTTCCATAGTATTCTATGAAATCACCAATTAACAATTCGTAGTTTGTTTTTGTTTCAGGGTCTAACAACAAGTAGTGCTGCGCTACTGCTCCTGTGAGATATAAGGGGAATCTTGCTGCTGCTGAGTGTTGGCTCACTTTTCTTTCTGCCATTGTCAACTCGAACATCTGGAGCCATTCCCTGAATGTTGGATTATAGCCGTCTACTCTGCTGTTGAATTTTGGTAGCGTAGATTTACATGGGATCATATCATTTCCCACCTCATTCTCGTCTTCCGAGGAGTCCTCTGATAGGTGGTCATGGAATGGTGAAGCTCGTAGTTCCCATTCTTTTCTACCTTCGAACTGGAAATTGTGGGATTGTATTTTATCTTGTTCATCCTTATTCAGCTGCAATAATCTCAACTTGTCTTTTAGTTGAGCTATTTCCTCTTGTCTCAAATCTTTATCTTCGACTAGTCGCCTGTTTTCTATTTCCAACAGATCATGTTGTAAATGTGCTGACTGTTCATTTCTGTTTGTTTCAAGTCGAGTTATTTTACTTTTAAGTTGTGATATCTCTGCGGCTTGTATATCATTATCCTGTATTAGCTGCTGATTTGTTCTTTCTAATTCGTTATTTTTATCTTGCAAAAGCTGGTTTTGTTCCAGAAATCTGCTGTTCGATTCCGTTAACTGTTTCGTAAGTGCCTTGATCTCACTCTGGAACACCTCGCTCTGTTCAATCAATCTGGTATCCATGTCAATTTGGATATTCCTGATTGTTTCCGCACTTGCTAACTCGATGTCTTCTATTCTTTTCATTAACAGACCAATTTCCTCTCGTAGTAGTTTCTCCGTCTCATTATTCTTTCTCAGAATTTCCATTATTTCTGGGGTTCCTGGTTCGGAAGAAGATTCATGTCTTGTTGACTCTGGGGTTTGGGTTGCTTCCGAGTTTCTTGGATAGGATGACGATCGTGTCGCCATAGGGGTAGTGGTTTTTGGTATCGCCTTCTTTGCGCTTCCTCTCTTGCTTTTATTGTTTGTCATTGTTCCTAATGTCGTAGTGGCATTCCGGTTTGGTTACGATTCGGGGGTCCGGTTTGCACCTGTTGCGATTGAAGTTTTCTGCCTTTGCTGACTTTGTATTTCCGTTCGCTGCTCTGTTGCTTCCTTTTCACTTTTCCTTTGAGTTTCAGAGTCTTTAAAGAAGTATCACTGCATTGTTTCCTCTCCGTTGACGTTGTTCTTAGTTGTCACGGTCGCCATGTAACATCCTCCACCTAGCTTATTGCGCCGTGTCTTATTATTGATAATTAGCACTCAGTAAATTGTGGGTGAGGAGTTACCAAGTTGTTGAACCATCAGACTTTTCTCTCTTATTAACTAGTTATGTTAATTAAATAATCGAGCATTGACCATCACTGTTTAGGTGACAGAGCCATATGACGTTTCCTCTTCAGTTCTTCTATGGGCTACTGCGTGAAGCCGATCTCCACAAGACAGTTCGTCTCCTTCATGAATGATGATTGAATCCACGGCACCACCTCAGCTCAACTAGAACTAATTATATGTAACTTACTTTAGCTCAGTGCGTGTACTCAAGTAAAGTTGTAACTGACTCAAACTCAATTTTGTAAAGTGTTTGTTGTTTTGATTGAGTAAAGCAACCAGGCATTGACACTAACTGCATTTACATAAAATTAAAATAGCCATTACAGTAAAACTATTGGCTTAATAATTTAATTAATAAAATTGCAGTTTCCTACACTTACATTTAATAATATTACATGTAAGGTCATTTATCAGGTCGATTATAGTCGAGTCTCCTACAATTAAGAACATATATATATCCCTAAGTGTTGACTATCCAGTCGTTTCAAGCATTGATTATTTCATACATGTATTGATCAATAGTCAGACTAAGCAAGAATCGAAAAACTCCTAACCATAACATAAGTGCGGTTTCATGACTGGCACAAGGACCCTTCGAATCGCTCCAATGATGGAATCCAGCCACTACTCGACACAACTTGCTTAGCTGAACATTTTATTAAATATCAAACCAGATAAATGAAGAATGAAAATAAAATAAACTCCGAAGAATTTATTGTTCATCAATTTTCCTCTAAATTCTCAGCTATTTATTTAAAAAGTTTTCAGTACCTGCTGATTTTGAAATTTGAATTATTCTTCTGCCAATATGGCTGTTCTTACATAAGCGTAATTTCGCTTGTTACAATTTGTCAAAAATTACTTAATCGGCTCCGGTAATTTTCTTAGAATGTACAATATTGTAACTTGGTTGCATCTTACAAAATGAATAGGATAATTAACTAAATTTTTACAATCATAATTCTGATCACTATTAATCATTCAATGTTAATCTCTGTTTGCAGCTTATTCCTTTTGGATGATGCTACACTAAGGTTTGGTTATCCAACCATTTGTTGAGAGTTAGTTATCTAATACATGTAGAAAAGAAATGCTAGTCGGCTAATCAAGAGAAAACCCCTACACCTAATATAAGTGCACTTTCATGATCTGGCACAGGGACCATAGAATCATTCCCTGTGATATATCCAGACCACTACTGCTCGATTAGCTTGACATTGTATTAAATAATCAAACCATTAATAAGATGAAAAATAAGAATTCTAAGTAAAATTCTTTATCAAATGCTTACAGTAAGTTTCAATGTATTTATAGTATTTCAAAAGAAGTACCTGTTGATTTAAATTTCAAACTTCTGCCAAGATGGCAGCAATAAAATAATGTAAGCTTCATTTTGTGAAAAGTATTTCTATTGACAGATACAATTATCTTTTTATTGACACCTATTTTATTCTTGGTAGCATTTTACAAATTAGTCTGAAATCATAGCAACTAATTGATTGTAATATTTTTTAATTAACTTTCTTTTGATCTTAGTATCTTCTGCAACATTTGCAGCTTTTTTCTGATTAATGTTGGATGATGCTACATTATCTGTTGTTCAGAGCATGTCCCATTCTCTATCATCATGAAGGGTGTAGATTACCATGGATAATGGAACATTTTATTTTTGTTAATTTTTTAATTGATGTGTAATAGAATATGAGTTATACATTCATTACCATGTTTGTACTAAGTTAATTAACCTTCACTGAAATAAAAAGGAAACACCCATAGTTTGATAACATTATATTTAATTAAATATGCATGTAGAAATTTCATCACTATTGATTACTTGCACATCTCTTCATACAGCAGTTGCTTTGAAGTGGAATGATTTGATTTCCTAGTATATAACTTATAATTAATTAGCATTAATGTCCATAATAACATTTCCAATAATTGCTATTCAAATAAAACTTATTCTTACAATAAAACAATCCTAGGCACCAAAAGTTTGTTTTTAGAAGTTTTAAAACATGATCAATCAACCATCCATTTCTTATTTCTTTTATTTCTGTTTTGGGTTAAGTTCTGATAAGTAAATACCAACACCATCACCATAAAAAAAATTAACTAATCTTAAAAACAGTGATGATCTGCTTCAAAACTAATATAGGAAAATAAGACTGTTCACTGATAAAAATTTATTGATACTAAACTTTAACAACATGGCTAATCCTCCAACCACATTTTACAGGCATTACAAAACACTTACAGTTCTGGTGTTTAAATTTGTTAGATCAGACAATTAACTTTAAGTCAAATTATTTCTTTATTTCATCTCAGTCAAAAGCCAATGCTAAAACCTTCAATGGAATATATTTTTGCCATATTTTTGGTGGCCTGCAACAACAAACTTTTTATACTAATATTACAAATAAAAATAACTTAATACTCTACTAAATCAGAATTAATCAAATGTACACATACTATTTGAGAAAGAATTACTTCATACATGTACCCTGCACTTATTGTTGAGCTGATAATAATGCCTTTAAGCTTACATACTGTCACAGAGTTTATTTTTCACATGTAAAACTAAGACATTCTAATAACTTTTGGAAAAACTAATACAATGAGAATTTGTACATAGATAGAGTCATAGCATAAATCTTGAAAAGATTACTATTTATTTTAGTGATTTTTATTAATAATACAATCAAGTTCTTCTTGAAATTCTAATATTTAAGTGTTTTCACTAGTTTTGACTTATTTACAGCAATCTTTTGTATTTTTTGAAAATTGTTAATAATTCTCTATAAAAGTATAAGTGATTTATCAGAATTTGTGGAATTTTGCTATTATTAGTAAGAATTCTTGATTATGCTTATGAAAATACAAAAAAATTCAAAATCTTTTTCAATCTATAAAAATAATAAAAAATAAGTAACATAATTCATAAGGTTTCCAAGTGAGGCTAGTTTACTGTCATCTAGTATGTGTAACTTGCATACTTTGTTATATATGTTAATGCTAATAAAACATTGAAAAACTGAAACTAAATGAATACATTTTCAAGATTATTTATAAAATGGTATTTTCATATAATTCTATTAGTTCAATAATTGTATTTTATGGAGCTTCATTGTTACCTCTTTTAATGTCAAAAAATACTTCTTTGTACTAATTTGTGAAATTAAAACAGGCTTTTTTAATATTCTCTTCTGACCATCAACTTTGAATTTATCAATATCCACTTGCTTTTCCTTGTTGGTTTGTACTATACTGAGGCATCCATTTTTACAGCAGGCAAGAATTTTGGAGTTATTAATATATGATATCCCATAAAAAGTATCATCCATTGCAATCTTCTTCAGAAAACCTTTCACAGAGAAGCAATAAATATGAATTCCTTTGCTTAGAGACATACTTAGAGCAACTTGATTACTGTCAGGACTAACAGAAAGAAATAATCCAATGTCAGATTCAGCTGCAGATATGATATCAGCTTTCAATGTAAGAAAGTTATACTTTATAATCAATTTCTCCAATGTGTAGAAAAATAGATAATTATTAGATGAACTTGAACAGATCAATAGTATATCATCATTACTACAGCATGGAGTTGAAAATGGATTTGAGCAATGTAAATTTGTTGAAATTTCATAAAGTTGGCCATCTCTTATGCAATCAAAAACAATAATACTATTTGAAGGAGAAAAGGCTATGTAGTTTCTAGAAAGCATAGCACATCTTTTTCCTAGAAACATTTCTTGTTGCTTTCCATCAGATTCATATTTTTTTAGCCAAAAATTGTTTTCTTCACTTTCAATAGTAACAAGAAACCTTGCTATGCTGTTATATGCAGAATTAACAATATTTGCAGTGGTTTTTTGTTTGGACTTTATTTTCTAAATGTACATTGTTTATTTTCAAGATAAGTAAATTTTTATAAAATTATTCAAAAATTACATCATCTAACAATTTCTACAATCATCCTATTTGCATTAGCAGGTTATTCTAGAACAATATTCTATTAGTTCCTGCATGTATTGCATATATTCAAATTTTTTAAAATATACTTTGTAGTTGTATTTTTTTAACTTAGGCTAATGAAAGGAAAGATACTCTGATGTACATCAGATTAGAATTTAAGATTACTAGAATCTAAAGCAAATCAATACTAGTAAATAATGTGATAAACTTTCATATATATACAGGGCGGGCCAAAAAATGTTACCATTTTTTATATTCTACCAATTTTCAAAAATTACTATGATTTTTGTATCATTTCAATATCAAAAACTAAACACTGTGATGGAAAGAGTAAAGATTGTAGAAGCATATTTTGAATTAAAATCAATAACCCACACTCAACAATGATTCACAACTGACTTTCAAGGAAGAAATCCTCCAAGTAGACTCACAATCAGACGTCTTCTGCAGAAGTTCAGAGAAACAGGATGTGTGACCAATGTGAATAAAGGACATAGTGGTAGGCTAAGGTCTGCAAGGACAGCCATTATCACTGAGACCATGAGACAGCATCTGGAGGAATCACCAAGAAAATCAACCAGATGTTTGTCACAGGAGACTGCCCTCTCAAGGACCATGGTTAGACACATACTAAACGCAGATCTTCATCTCTTTCCCTACAGAATTCAGATTTTGCAAGCTCAGAGGGCAAACAGAGAACAAAGACTAACCTTTTGTAGAAACATCATCATTAGTGATGAAGCACATTTCCACCACCACAATGGACATGTTAATTGGCAAAATATGAGATTCTGGGCCCAAACCCAACCTCATTAGCATGTCACTTGCCCTTTGAGTGTTGAAAATGTTACTGTGTGGTGTGCTATTGGCCACAGAGCAATCATTGGACCATACTTTTTTGAAGATGAGCATTGTCATTCAGTGACTGTCAACACTGATCATTATGTGGAAATGTTAAGGAGGAAATTCATTCCTGCTCTTAGGAGAAAGCAGGGAGTCAATATGAATAATATCATTTACCAGCAAGATGGTGTGCCTCCACATTGCTCAAATGTTTCACTGGATTGCCTCAACAAGTACTTTCCTGAAGATAGACTCATCTCATGGAGCACAAACAACCTATGGCCTGCCTATTCTCCTGATCTTTCTCCTGCAGACTACTTCCTATGGGGGTACCTTAAGGAGAGAGTGTACTACAACAACCCACAGATAATTGAAGCTAAGAAGACCAACATTTGTCAGGAAATTCAAAAAAACTCCCTCTTGAGATGTGCGCAATGTCATCACAAACTTCAATGTGTGTGTTGGAGCTGTAACCCACAGAAGAGGAACCTGGATTGAACATGTCATCAATTATTTAACTGTGTAGGAAACAAAGTGAGAAGACTTTGTTATCAAATTTTAATTTGATACTGTTGTTAAAAATCTGTAAAAAAAATTTTGAATGAATGTTCATTGTGAAAACTTGTGTATGATTAAAAGTGCTAACATTTTTTGGCCCACCCTTTATATTTATGGATGTCCTGAAAACACTTCATAAGTTTTGTCTGAAATATAAAATATAGTGCTCTTAGATGTCTTGTAAATTTTGAGAAGGATTCTTCAATGAGAATATGTGCATAGTTATTTTCTTAGCATAAATATATATTTATATGCATTAAGCTTCAAAGGGTTTTAATAACTTTCCTCCATTTGGCTTTAACTGTGATTGTACTTCATATATCACGTCAGAAGGCAGATATTTATACCCATGTTGCCATATTAGATTTAGTTGTGCTATGGATGATACTATTGACAGTAAATTAAAATGCAATTTAGTTTGATTTCACTAAAATTTGTTGTTTACTATTTGCTTTAATCATCTTGATGAATTGCTGTAATTAATTTTGCCAATAAAGTCACATCTTGGGCAGTGTACATTCACCAGTCCCAGATTTTGGCACATGGTTATTCCTCCTAGACAAACACCTTGCTAGGTCATGAACTTCTATAAAAATAACTGGACTGGAACAAATGATTAATTACCAGCAATATTTGGCCAACTTCACTCAATCATTTATTAATTCTGCTCATTAATTCACTTATAGAAAATTTGAAATAATAAATGATGATTGAAATTGGCTAAATGTTTCTGTTATTTATTCATAAGTTCTAAACCAGTGTCATAGAAGATCATGTTTAGGTGCTCAGCATGTGTTTTGCTAATCTAATGTTAGCAGTAAATCATTGGTTCAGCAAGTAGCATAATCCATCATATAAGCAGCTATGAGACAAAGATTGAAAAGGAAAGAAGAAAGATTATTAGAAAATTAATTAAGCAACTTAAAAGATTATATTTTATAATTTATAAATCAAATATAATATTGTACAAGCAAACACTTGCTAATCAATTAATTTGGCAGAAAACTGAGGGAGAAATCACCTTTTTATTTTTAGTCAACTAGGCAGAAGTGTCTTAGTTATTTGAAATTCAAATTGACAGGTATTTGTTTTGATTAAGATTTTAAATAGAGAGGAAACAATGTGACAATTGATTAAATAAATTCTTCAAAATTCTTATTTTGCATTTATTTACAGGTTACAAAGATCCTACTAACATCATGGATAATCAGCAATGTTTAGAAAGACAAAAACCTTTGTTACTTACACTTTTACTTGAATGAAGGAATTAATGTACACAGTGAGCAACTGAACTTATCAGAAGTTCAAAAGAGAGGAAAGCACAACAAATCACTGTACCTAACAGGGATGTATAGCATCACAAAGAAAGAATTGAAACCATAACTGAAAAACCACTACTTGCAATGAAATAATAAATTATGACAAATAGAACCAAAAGAGAAAGCATGAAAAAAACCCAACTGTGAGTAGTGATAACTTCAGTTGCACTGAGATCAACACCATCTACCAATGGAACAGATCAGTCCCCCATGATGAAACTGCAGGCAAGTCACATGTCCCCAGTAAAAATAAAACAAGAAATTTATGAAGTCTTAAAAAGAGTCAGGAGACTGAAATGATGTTGACAAATGAAATATTGCAATTGATGAGAAAATTTGAACAAATGAATGAAGGTAGGAGATGCAATATCATGTTTCACTATCATTGTTACTTTTGCATTTTCTCACACTATTGCTAGTTAGATGCTTAATTACACAATCCAGGTTATTTATTATTGTGGGGATCACTCTATTAAACAGCCACTGCTATTCCATATATCTTAGTGCTGAATGTTCTTTGCTGAATGTTTTTTACAGGTTTTGCTGATATCTACTAAAGATATTGTTTTTCTTGTTCTTGCTATCAAACTACAAAAATTAAGTTAATGCTAGATCGTGCACAGAGAATGTTAAAAGAATACTACAGAGAAAACTGCTAGAATTATTTCTTATTTGTATTCTAACAAAAGTTCTCTATGTACACAGTAACGACAGCATATCATGACAGAAAATAAACAAGAGATTTGAGTTACCTTTTCTTCAGTTATTGTTTATTTAAAGTTCAGTGTCCAAGATCCTGACCTTAGAACTGCTTCTTTTATGAAGATGATATCTTAATAAACTATTTCTTTTACTACTTCATTACTAATGGCTCTCAATCAATTTTGAAACATGACTGATAAATAAGTTTTTGTGTATTTCTGTATTAAACACTAATGCAGCATTTGACTTAATACTGCTATGCACCAATGTTTTTGGTGCTTAGAACTAACCTGCACATATCTGATTCATAGTACTCATCAACTGTCCCCTATGCTATATTTATATATTCTCTTATACTTGGAATTGCATACATGAAAGTTTCCATCAAATTACCTAAAAAAGTATGAAATCTCAAATCCAAACTGAAAGACCATCTTATCTCAATGATTGTGGAACTTTCTAAGAATTTAGGGAAAGTGGAAGACAGATTTTCTCCAGTAAGGTCTATCTCTCCCAGATGCAATAAAGACAAGGCCCTTAAGAACATGAAATATAGAAAAGCTAAACAAGTCTCTAATGCAATGTATTGTTTACAATCAAACCTCTCACTGCATATGCATGAATCTCCAAACTCTCATAAAAATTAATGTGTGTCCTATTCAGAGCACTTTGTTGCCTTCTGCTTTACAAGTTGAGCAACATAAATGGAGAACTTTTATAAAATTCACATCACTTTGGATGCATCATATCTTTCAACTCAGTAATGATGCTACCATAACACACTTTTGACAACATATATTAAATTACCAAAGATGCTTCAGTAATTCAAAGCAATGTAGCTCTCAAGCTTTTACTGATTTGTTAAATTATTTGAAAATTACATTGTACAACAATATGGTACAATGGAAATGGCTGTGCTCATTCACCCCTCTATCTTAAATATAATTATATTTATATATAAATATATAAAAAATGTACATGAGTTGTGATGCTGCAGATAAAGCCTATTACAATTAGTCATATAAGCCCTGAATAAACATTTGACAATGAGAATACTAACAAGCACTTCTCTAGAACACCAAAATGAAAAACAAAAAGAAGTCAATAATTGCATCCTAAAATGTAACTGTCTATTAAAGCTATGCATCAAATCAGGCAGATACTAAAAGCAACACCTTTACAACTTTATTGTAGAATGTCCAACCAGGCCCATTACAAGCAAATTAAATCTTTTAATTTAATTTTCAAATCATTAGACAGCTTTAATCACTACATGGGTTTGTTGAATTCTGATAACTTAAATTACTTATTGACTCTACCACTATTTAAGTGATTATCCCATAAAAAGATTTCCTTTGGAGGCATCTCCCCAGCACTGTTCTCCAGGTCAACAATTAATCCAATTTGACTTCCACCATGAAGATTTACCAGCACTCAGGGCAAAGAATATTAATTATTTGTACCTTGTGCAGATAATAGGCATGACATAATTTGACTTATCTCTCCTGTGGTTTTGTATTGATGTACAGATTAACTAATTGAATAAACTATTAATTGTCTTATGCAACCTGACATTTCACTAGATAAATAATTACTATGTAGTGTAATTAAAGATAATAGTTACATTAGGCTGCCATTACCAAAAAACTATCAGCAGAACAATTTATATAATGGTCAACTAAATTACTAGCAGCTTTCTAACATACATATAATATTAAATAGATAAACTATGGTTGCATTATCAGTACTGTTACAGCCAACAATTTGGATCTAGAACATTAGGATAAATCCTATGTTTGGCTAACTAGCTGTTTCCAAATTTATTATGAGATACATGTTTACAAAGAAAGGATAGCTAGCTAAACAGGAAAGAAAAAACCTTAATAATATGTCTAACTTAAATGCATTTCATGGTCAGGTGCATAGAATCTTGAATTGTTCCTATTGTGGAATCCTGACCACTACTCAGCACAAACTACTTAGATAGACATTTAAATTAAATAATCAAACTGCAAATTGAGAGTTACCTAATCATTTGGAAATTTTATTTGTCAAATTTTACAATTATCATCTGATCAATCAAAAAATGTGTTAATAAGATTTTTAAAAGCTTCTAGAATTTATTGCTAAACCAAATCCATGAGAAAAACTAGATTATGATAGATTTTAGTATTAAAATACTTTAGTAGTTATTAGCTTTTACTTTCTAAACATTATGATTTATTACTTTATTAAATAAAAGTGATGAGCTAAATTCTAATGTAACATCCTCTACCAGGCATTGTCCTTATAGACATTATTGTGAACACTATTTAGGTGATGAAGCCTCTCAGCATCTCTTCTAATCATTGGTAACTGGGCATCCCCCTGAGGCCAATCTCCATATCAAATATCAAATGCTTGTATATGATATAGTTGAGTGAGTTCCACTTCTCAGCTCATTAATATATTTCTTGTGTACTCTATCCTAGCTCAGTGTATACTCTAGGCATGACACAATTCCACTTAATCTCAATTTTAAATAGGTAATCAAAAACTCCTAGTAATACACCTAACCTAAGTGCATTTCATGATCTGGGGCAAAGAACCTAGAATCATTCTCATCATGGTATCATGAACACTACTCATCATGAACCATTTAGTTTGACATTGGTAATAATTAAGTAAACAAGGTAATAAACAAAATAAGATATCCTAAGAATATACTGCAACAATTGTTCCAAAATTTCAATCTTATTTCTACTCTAATCAAAATTAGTACCTGTTGATTTGATTTTTTGAATTAACTTTCTCCCTAGATAAGGCTAAATGATTAGCAGTAATTTCTTCCTCAATGTTGTGTCAAATTGGCTTATTGACAAGCACTAGCTATAATAATTTTGTATTTTAATTAACAAATTTAAAGTTGCTTAGTTGCTTTTAATCATCCCCTTCTTTCTACTTTTGATCTTATTTCTAGCAGCTTACTTGATGGATTATTCTACAATAACCCACATGTCCAATTTACTTAAAGGAAATAAAAAATTTTTATGGAGATAGAAAGAACAAGATTAAATAAACAATATCAAAAAGAAATGAAACTAATCAAAACCTTTCATACTCTGATAACTGGTGAGCACTACATTTCAGCACTAATGCTAGTACTGTTGCAACACTGCAAAATCCAGGATGGAGAAGAAATGCCCAAACAAACTTCTCTGCCAAATTACAAGCTAGCAAAAAGGACTAGAGTGCTAGCCTTAATTAAATCTCTCAAAGCTTTTTGATGCTTTCTAAACAGAGAAAGCAACTTTACAGTATGCATCACCACCACTAGCCTGAATTAGCTCAAAAATTACCACAGTGAACAATCAACAATCATATGCATTTGGATAGAATATTTGTGACATTTTTTGTTTAAAATTAAGAATTGGAAATGTCATTTACACTGTAATGTTGATCTATGAACAGCTCTTAATCAATAAAAATGCAACTCCTAAAAAGAAATAGGTGAACTGAAAAGGTTTGAATTTATTACAGTAACACAATTTGAAGAACTACCTGATATCAACATTGATAAGGAGGGCAAATCAATTCTTAATTTTCTAGCCATCATCTCAAAAAAAGGATAACAAAAGCCAAAATCACAAAAAATGCAAATAATTACATTGTCTTTTGCCAAGTCATAATTAAATAAAAAACAAATACAAGTGAATTGATTCAATGAGACACTATAAAAACACAAATTAAAGAGACATTGATAAAATTTCAATATATAAAGAAAACTATAGAAGATATTATAAATAAATGTCAAAACTGTATACTTTGTATTTAATGTTGCATCAGCTTGAAAATCTATGTTGATTAACACCACAATTAGCTGGTTTTGCAGTAATTAACAGCCTGGCTCCAGTGCTAGAATAAGCCTATTCATAATATAAATTTAAGTTAACATGGGAGATCAGAGAAGGTTGTTGCCACACTTTGACAATGTGATACAGAGAAACTTTATAGAAAAAGTCACATAAGACAGGAGCCCTAATTCAACTAAAGAGAGAGAGAGAGAACCCCTCTAAGTTATTGGGTGTGATGTGTACCATATGTGCTTGTATAACTAAATACCTAAGCTCAGTGTAAGTCTTAGCTTGTCCAATTTAGGTGCTGCATTAAATATAATAAACATAACAAATGACAAGCAGTTGTGAAATCCCTATACCTAGACCTGCTTAAGTGCATATAAGATATTACTTTTAAAGCTGAATCTGAACAAGGCACCCTCAGCAACAATCAGATAATTTAGAAAAGTATTTTAGTAAAGCATAGGCCACTAAAAGTAAGTAAAATCTATTGAAATTTCAATAACAAAATTAAATTATCTAAATGTAAAAACATTTATTTGAAAAACAAAAGGAACACTAAAAGCATACCATGAAACTATTAGTAAGCACTAACACATCCCTCATTAAAAAATTAAATCAGAGTTACTGCATGGCAGATGATTCAAACATTTAAAAATGCACAGATTGTCTACTATCCTTTGGGTCAAATGAGGCATTACAAATTCATATAAATAAAATTAATGTACAATTGATATTGTAATAAATTCAAAACTAATGTGGAAATATTTATAGTGCATCAGTTGATGCCTCATTAAGTCTCCTTTCCTGAGCAGTGAATGGAAATAGAGAAAATCATGTCTGACTATTTCAATCCAATCAGTAACATGGACAATGAGCAACTGTCAAATTATCAGAAAGGTTACTTATATATAATATTAAATAAATACACAAAACTGATAGTGGTTCAAATATTAAAGCCTCTATTAGAGCAGTGAAAAATAATTTAAGAAGGTCACTTTTTTTAAATGGAAGAGTTATATGTGATTTTTTGAAAATTTATCCAAATTCATTGTCAATATTACACTTGTTTAAATGCAAATAGCAGATGTTCACTAAAAATATGAAAAAAAGTACATAGTAATAAAGATTTTAAGGACATAAAATCCATTTGCAATACTTGTGTCTAAGTTTTTATTATGGTATTAATTCACTAGCATTTGTGAGGTTTGTAGAAAATGATGGTTCTGTTGTGCATTTATTAATCTTTTTCTTTTTTTTATATTAGGATAAATTGAAATTTCAATGTTGTATTAAGGTGGCCTATTATTTATGTTTTGCTCTGTGGTAATCCATAATTCAGTAATATTAGTTGAAATACTTTTACTTTTCCCCAGAATTTTTTAATAGATCAACATATTTGTTTGTTTTACTTAGATTATCAAAAAACATTATTTGCAATAAAACTGATTTTTATTTTGTAATTGTATAATTATCTTCTGAAGTTTTTGTAATTAGTACAATTAGTGGTCAGTTCTGTTTTGGCAAAATTAAATAGTTTCTTTATTGCTTATTTGTTTGTATACTTCATTGTCATCAGCATTTGACAAGGCAAATTGCTGAGACTTTAATCTTAATTTTAAGCATTTAATTCATTCTGCTTTTTTAATTGCTATGCAAATAAAATTAATCATTGAAAATCCAGATTTTAATGTGTATATGTAGTTAAAGAAAATTGTATATTGCACAAAATTCATTTAAAAATTTTTTTTAAGAAGGTCAATTATTTTAAAAATTTAATTTAACTTATAACACTGCTTGACAAAAAATCAATTTTTGAATGTTATCAACTTAAAATTTTGAGCAATAAATAAACAGAAAACACAAAGATATTTAGCATTGCCATGAAATTTGAGAATTCAAAGAATTTGCAGCATTTTAAAATCTGTGCATATTTTCCACTTTTCCTAAACATACATAATTGAATTTAATAGGGTTTAATATTGTCATACATTTCAAACTTTCTTTGCGCATATGCTACAGCAATAGCAGGTTTTTGAGTATCATTGCTTAGCAGAACTGCTTTCAAAGATTTCATTGAGCCATAAATGAACAATTCCCATTCTTCACAAGTGTAGTGCAAAACAATTATTCATAAGCCCAGGAATGTCATTAGAGAAGGAAATGTCTTGATTTAAAAAAACAAAATATGGTCAAATATCACTTCCTTATTTCAGATATCATGAACTGGTATGGAAGTTTGTAGGAGATTTCCAGACTTCAATTCTTTTTTGAAGGGCAATACTAGCACATTTGCAGAATTTTAGCATCTTAGTCAGCTTAAAATAGTCTGTGGTTTTCAATTTTTTTTAATTTTGAATCCAAATTAAACTCCAAATCATCATCACTGACATCATCATTATATCATCACTAGTATAATAGTAGAGTCACTTGGGGCCTTGCCTATTTATATTAATTTAGTTATTTAATTTTCTTGTTAGTAATTCTTTCAAATGACGTCAGTGTGTCATAAGAAAGTTTATTTCAATCTTAGTTTGTGATATTAATTTACTGTCCCCTCAATTTGGTGCTACATGTATTTGTTGCTCAATTGAATTTGTGAGGCAAACATAATCATGTGATTTTGCAATTGTAAACAAAGACAGGTAATTATTTGAAACAATGTATAAATATGAGCAATGCTGTAGCCAAGGTTCAATAGAATTTATCTTACTTAAACTGTGTTCAACTCTCCTTTACCTTTATTTTTTGATTTATTAAGTTAATTAATTTATAATGATTGTGTAAGCCTCTGGCAACAATTTGGGAGTAACTCCACTTTGGACTGATTTGACAAGTAGCATTCAGTCAGTTAGCAGTCTAAATTGTGGACAAAATTAGGTTATGGCAAAATGTATAGATATAATAAACCTTTCTGCTTGATTTAAACATGCACTAATAAATTGATTACACTGTGATGATAATATACTTTTGGTTAATGGGAATGCACAGCAATTACATGCTATTATTAAGTGAGATGAGAGATAAGAAAACAATCAAGATATATATTTTGTGTTGAGCTAGATATTAATTTCTGAAACAAATTCAGTCAAATTATGAACTTCTCTCCCTTCCAGTAACACTTTGGGTGGAAGCCATATAAATTGGTCATCCTGGATGTTTTCTTTCTTAGCAGTTACAAGCTGCCTGGATGAATTACCAAAGTTGGTTAGATATACTAAGTATTGTTAGAAGTGGGGCTGCTCTATTAAGGTAACTTTTGCAACCTTTTGCTGGTGTAATCCCCAGCCACTGATTCTACATGGTGACCCTGATGTGATGTTGAACAGTCATGTTGCAGTTTTAGGTAAAGCAATGTTTGGTACTCCAGTTGTATAAGCCTGGATTTCATGTCACCTTATGTTCTTAAATTGTTTGTTTTGGTTTATTTTGTCAGCTGGGATAGTTGTTTCCCCTGACTGAGGAAAGTTATTCTGTTTTGTCTATGTCCTGTTAAATCTTGGATTTATTACCAAGTACTACCATGCCTATACCACTTTGGAATTGCTGATGTTTGTTAATTACTGTTGATTAGTTGGGAGTGCTCCCAAATGTCAATAGAATTTTCTGAGAAAAGTTATATTTTTGTCACTTTTTCTGATATGGATTAGAGTCATACTGGTATTTTTTATCCTCATTTTAGAAACCCAATGTGGAGAGTCCCCTGGACAAGCACTAGTTTCCTGAATGCTACTTATCATTACCCACTTCTTTTAGTCAAATTTCTCCTGTGAATCACCAACAAATTCTCAATACTCATAATGTTCTACATATTCCTACTCCACAGTTCAACATTCAGACAATAGATATCAAGCATCTGAGCGAGTCACTTGCTCAAAAGTTAGCCTTATGATTGAAAAATGAGGGACATATCAAAGCCTTGCAAGCTGAGCTAAATACCCAACATGTTCAGTTTCAAAGAATGGAAAAGATGATGTGGGAAGCAATCATGTCATTGGAACTTCAAATTAATAAGTTTACATCCTCCATGCCCAAGATAACTGCTCATGAGGAACCATCCTCTGCTGTGTTCTGATCAGTATGTTACTTGTGTGACACTGGATGAGGTTCTAGATTACTTTGTCAAAAAATGAACTAGTTGATTTGCTCAAATGCTAGCCTCTCAACAAGAGTGTCAACCAACACACAATCTGAATAGAGAAGTTACTACCCCATGATCTGCCTTGTTGCATACATCAATTGTGCACTGTGAGCCTACATTTACTCAATCCTCAGTTACTCATGTGTCAACCTTGTCTACTGTGGCTATGCATATTTATACTTTGTGACTACTGTTCCTGTTAGTACCACAGTCATGCCTACTGCTTATGAACATGTTGCTGATGGTGGTATACTTATCAGGTCTGTGACAAAAGGTCAGCATGGTTTACTGAGTCAATTCTTATGTTAGAGAGGCTGGTCTGATGGGTTGACACAGGCTTGTAAAACTCAGGGTAGATAATGAAGAAGTTTTCCATATGGAAATGGAGACTCTCAATAGGATTTGGAATCTCATTCTCAAGCTTGGCATAAAGCACCATCATCAATCTAATTCTTTCTGTTTTGGCTAGCTGATAGGCAATCTTGATGCTGGATTGAGAGACCAAAACTAACTACCAATTACTTGTAGGATATTTGAAAGATCACTATTGAGCACCTCATATCAAGAACCAATAAAAAACCCTGTTGTGTGATATGTATTTTAAAAAAGGTGATGATGTTAGAAATTACATCACCCAGGGGGAAAGACTATTTCAGTTGATTAACCTGTTGCCAGAATATTCTAAACATGAGTCTCTTTTAAAAAATTGTTGCATTAGTGGGCAGTCTCTTCTTACCATCCATGACAAAGGGGATGATATCTACAGAGCATGTAAGTGTGTTGTAATTGTAAGCCTGCCAGATCTGGTGTTGCATTTCCTCAGAAATATTATCTCTAAAAAAATTAGTGGCGCGCCTAGTGGCTATGAAAAGGGTGGATGGTCTCATCACCAATTCTCAACATCTTCTTCTTCTTCTCTTCAAACTTATGTGAACGGACAGTGGATGGGCCTTAGGCAAACAACAGAGTTTGAAGGCTATACAGTCACTATTTGGGTTTATTTACATTAGTTATTTATCAACAAAGTACACGCAAATAGCAATGTCATTATTGACACAGCTTTGCCTTGAAAATAAATGGAGCACCATCTCCTAAAAACTGAGCACTGGACATTCCTGTAATTACCAATATGATGAGTAAAAATGGGAATCCTGTCAAAGCTTTGAGTGCATACTGACAGTAAATACTAGAGCATAGTCTAGATTATTAGTGACAAATCTTCCACTTTGTTGTGCATGAGCAGAGATACACTATATTCTTCAACTATTCATTTAATCCACACAGCGGGAAATAAGATCTCTTTGTTTCGTAAAGTTAGTGCTGGCTCAGGATCATCTCTAAACAGAATGTTAAGGTTAAGGTCCCAACTATGGGGATCTGATAAAGCTATCTCTCTAGCCCTATGTGGGGGCAATACTTGGTTAGTACTTAATTTGGTGTCAGTGGCTACATGGTAATCAGAATCAGTTAAATCTTCTTTGTGAATTTAGCCAAATTACATAAGTTCCATATAAATAAATTCAGTTTTATATACACCAAGTCCGTGTAACCTCAGGCTTGTCACTAGATTATCATTTGGTATATTTTCTGACAGCACCTTTGATGGTGATGTTATGGTATCTGGCTAGAACAAGGCATATACATTATTGCGATATGTCAATCACATCGAGAATGTTAACTGTCTCCCGCCAGCTCCAACTGCATTCAACTAATCCAAACACTGTTTTTTAACAGTGACAGAGCGTGGGAAATATGCAAATAATTTATTACCTTATTGGTTCTCTCGACATATAGTTGGTGATTAAAATGTCTCTTCTGCCTAAAGGCAGATTGGCCAGTGTTTTTGTAACATCCTCCACCTGGCCTATTTGCGCCGTGTATTATTGTTGAAAATTATCACTCAGTAAATTGCGGGTGAGGAGTTACTAAATTATTGAACCGCCAAACTTTTCCTTTTTATTTAACTAGTTAAGTTAATCGAATAATAACTATCATTGTTTAGGTGATGGAGCCATGTGACGTTTCCTCTTCAGTTCTCCTGTGGGCTACTGCCTGACGCTGATCTCCACAACACGTTTCCTCTCCTTCATGAACAATGACTTAATCCACTGCACCATCTCAGCTCAAAAGGAACTAATTATGTATACCTTACCTTAGCTCAGTGCGTGCACTCATGTCAAGTTGTAACTGACTTAAACTCAATTTTTTAAAGTGTTTGTTGATCTGTTCAAGTAAAGCAACTGGGCATTGACACTAACTGCATTTAAATAATATTTAATTAGCCATTACCATAAAACTACTGGCTTTGTAATTTAACTAATAATATTGCAGTTTCCTATACTTACATTTAATAGTAATAAATGTAAGGTCATTTATTAGGTCGATTATAGTCAAGTCTCCTACTATTAAGAATATCTATATATTCCTAGGGTTCGACTATCCAGTCGTTTCAAGCATTAAGTATTTCGTACATGTATAGATCGATAGTCAGACTAGGCAAGAATCGAAAAACTCCTAACCGTAACATAAGTGCGGTTTCATGACTGGCACAAGGACCCTTTGAATCGATCCCGTGATGGAATCCAGCCACTACTTGACACAACTTGCCTAGCTGCACATTTTATTAAATAATCAAACCAGATAAATGTAGAATGAAAATAAAATAAACTCTGAAGAATTTATTGTTCATCAAATTTCTAGTTAGTTCAAAGCTATTTATTTAAAATTTCTAAAGTACCTGCAGATTTTGAATTTCAAATAATTCTTCTGCCAATATGGCTGTTCCAACATAAGCATAATTTCGCTAGTTGCAATTTGTCAAATAATACTTGATCAGCTAACAAGTTTTTCTTAATTTGAACAATATTGTAGCTTAGTTGCATCTTACAAAATAACTAAGATAATTAACTAAATTTTACAATCATAATTCAGATCATTATTAATCATTCAACGTTAAACTTCATTTGCAGCTTAGTTGCTTTGGATGATGCTACATCATCCAAACCTTCACAAGAGAGAGCATCAGGCACTAATTTCTTTATTGAGGAGAAAAAATGAAGTCTTTAACTACAGAGCCATTAGTGTTGGAAAAGCCATAGGCAAACAGCATGTCATTGAGGCTAAAGACAATAAACCCATTTGACTGCCAGTATGGTGAGTTCCTGAGAATTTGAAGGAAGAGTAAGAAAAAATACTGAGTGGTCTACTGAAGAGCAGAATTATGCAAGGAAGTAATAGTTCTTACATCACACAAACCATCTTTATAAAACAGGGAGAAAAATATAGATTGTGAATTGATTTTCATAAGCTAAATGATATCAGCATTAAGGACACTTATCACCTTTTGAGGATAGAGGAACTACTTTAAAATTCCAGTCAGCATAAGTTTTTCTTTTGCTTCAACTTATACAAGGCGTCCCTATGCTAAATACACCAGACTATAGGACGTCCTTTTGTAGTGTTCAATGACAACAGCATGCTCACATGGTTAAAAAAGTTCTCAGGTGACAGTTCTAACATTATTGCCAGGTGGATTGAATATCTGAATGGTTTTTCATTCACCATACAACACTGCCCAGGAACATAGCACTTAAATGCTGACTATTGGATGGTGCTTCCAAGTTATGAACAGGATCTCAAAAAGCCCACCAGAGAGAGAATCCAGTTTGGGTTTATCCCCCTCACAGAATGTTACAGGAAATTAATGCCAACCAGCAGGGTAAAGCCATCCTACCCATTTTGGTTTATGAAGAAATCACTGCAGATGAATTAATTTACCATCAGAGATGAGATAAAGTGTTAGTTGTAATTATACAGAGGATAAAAGATCCCTTCTTCCCAATGGAACCAGTAAAAAATAGATATTTCAAAAGGTACAACTGGCAAATCAATAAAAAAGGTCTTCTGTATGCAAAAATTAGGAACAACCATTTAGCCATTCTGGAATACTTCCAAAGCAATGTAGTGAGAAAAGTGCCTGAAAGAGGCTACCTTGGCATAATCCAAATGGAGACCACTTTATCAAGTATGCTCAACTTATTCCTTTAATTAGTACTATCACTGAGCAAGTCATGGAAAAGATAGTAAAAGAGTGGGTTCTTAAATTTGGACAGATGGAGAAACTCATCTCAGATAAGGGCCCTAAATTTGAAAACAACCTCATGGTAGCATTAGTGAAGGAAATGGAAGTAATCCATTAATTTACTACAGCATATCATCTACAAGTTAATGGCTTAGTCAAACAACTAAATAGAATTAGAATGTTAATTAAGTTATTGACAGTAGCCTCATCACTTGCAGCAAGGAATCAATGGCAGAAGGTAATTGAAGTTATTGAGTATTTCTATAGTACCTCTGTACACACCATCACCAAATTCAGCCCATTTAAAGCTATGTTTGGACTCAAGGCATTGACACCAATCTTGATGATGTTTCCAAATTATCATGAAATTAATGTGGAGAGATATGTAGCACAGATGATAAATGACACCATACCAGGGAAAGCAACACTATCTAAATAAGTGGAAATATAGATGGCTATAACCCAACGTTTCTGGAATGGCTAAAATGTTTGAGATAACGATGGCTGAGAGGAAAGTGAGCCAAGAAGCAGCAGCAGCGAGACTCCCACTATCCCTCACAGGAACAGCCTATCACCACTATCTACTTTGAGACACAGAGATGAAAAGGAATTACCAACTACTGATATGCTACTTCATAGATTATTATGAGAATGACAGCTTCAAGAACCAATATCAAATCATCTTGAATGCTATGAAAGTGAGAAACAGTGATGACATAAGAAATTACATCCAACAAGTTGAAAGAACAGTGATGCTGAGCTCAAGGGAAAAAGATACTAAAAATATAATCTATGAAAAGGTGGCATGGCACAGAGAGGCACCAGTATGGAAAGTAAACCTAAAACCACGCCCTCAGACGAAAACATGCAGTGAAAACAAACCTGAAAGAATAATCAAAATGAAAGGGAAAGATGGGAAAATGAAGAAGATAAGAGAAAAGAATGTAAAATGCTATAGTTGTGGACAGAAAGGACACAAAAAACCCAATTGCACTAAACAAATTAACATAATCAGAGATGAAGAAGCATATTAGGAAGACAAAGATCTAATAGACTTGAAAACCAAATTATGCAAAGCACAGGAAGACCAACAAGGAGTCTAAAAACTAATCAGAGCACTGACTCATAAAAACCATGCAGCAATAATGATCCTGGCAAATCTTGATACCATAAATACAATAACAATAATGATTAATGGCATGATGAAGAAGGCAACATTGATAATAATGGATGAGTGTGCAATGAAGCTGGGTTTCAAATGAGAAGATTTAAACAAGTGCAGTAAATGACTAATTAATCCATCAGGAGAATACTTCAACATGGAAGGAATAATAAATGCAGTGAAAATGGGAATAGCAATTACAGCATTTGAGCAGTCACTGGTAGTGGTGGATACCCACAACAACCTGCTACCATATGAAGTTATATTGGGAGTTGATTTCTTGACAAAAAAACAGATGTGTCATAAACTACACAAATAGGACCATAAAAGTAAAAGAAGAAGAAATCAAAATCAAAGAGGAGAAAGGAAGACACCAGATGATCACATTTGAACTACAGGAAGACATCCACCTGGAAGATGCATATGATCAAAACAGAAGACCCAATAACAACTGATATAATGTTATATGACAATAAAGGAATCAACACAAAGAAAGTATCATTACCATCCAGTGTTTGTACAGTTAAAATGGAAAAGGGAGAATACCAATACTCAATGTGACAAACCAAAATGTAAACCTAAAGAAATCTTAAGTAAGAATATACAGGAAATATGTCAAATCCAACATCAGACTCATTTGGAAAGTGATAGGAGGCAATGATTGAGCAAGTAATTTGCACAATCAACTCAAGCACACACAAATGAAAATGGAAAGTACTCCACATCACCAACTCAAGGGTGAGTGGATGAACACCGTCAAAGTTGCAAGTACTCCCAAAGGCTGACTCAAGGGCATAGGGATGAAAGCAAACCAAGAAGACGCATATAGAATACCTGAGATAAAGAATGAAGACTACCCACATTTGGGGAAGCAGGAGATCATGGAACAAAGGAAATTGTTGGAGAAACACAAATGCATATTTAATTACAGAGTAAGCAGTAGGCAAAAAAGCTATTTGGAGAGCAATGGAAGACAGGCCAACCAGTGCTACCAATATTGATGTGAGAAGAAATATCTGAGCAGTAGATAGTAGAAAAACAAAAGGATGACGTGATCCTCAGCAAGATCATAAAAAAGATAAAAGAACCTTGGACAGTACTGTTGAAACTAACAGGCTGCTATACATGGAGGCCCACAATAACAGATTATTTTAAAAGAGAGTGAATAAGAAAGATACACAAAAAGGGCCACCTGGGAATTATACAGACAGAGAAAAATTTCAATTCAAGATTCATAACAACTGCAGTGAAGAAAGTGATAGAGGACATAATCAATAAGTGCAATGCATGCCTACTTCACAACAAACAGCATTTCCTGATACAGAGGGCACCCCTGGAAAACAAGATAATCCACATAGACCTGGAAATGTTGTAGAAAGACAAAGAGGGTTATCAAAACGTATTGGTGACGGTTGAAAATTTTACAAAATATGTGAGAATCATCCCAATGAAAAATACAACAATGGAAACAATAATAACAGGACAAGACGCTCCAATTCAAGAGTGTGCTATTCCAGGAAATGGTAAGGCTCATGGAAATAGTAAGTGAACAGACAACAGCCTACCATCCATAGGCCAGTGGCGCCATAGAAAGGTTCAATTGAACACTAATCAAGTAATTCAGAGTAGGGACATTGAGAATCAGTGGAATCAAATGGAGAGACGTCATTGAGATGGTAGATTACTTCTACAACACATTGGTGCATTTAACAACAGTTATTACACTGTTTAAAGCAATGTTTGGTAGAGTTGGTGACGCCCTTATCACAGGGATCCAAGAAACAATATGTCACAACATAAAAAAATCAGCTGTAAGACACAACACAACTATAATAAAAAAATTTATGGGCATGCTCACAAGGTAGGAGATAAAGTATACATGTTCACACCAATAAAGCTGACAGACACAAACCCAGTTCAGAAACTAAAAACAGTATGGTCCAGACCCCACACAATAACACAAGCATGACCAAATAATGAGTATATGTTAGACAACAATAGACTATTACATTTCAAAACCTCAAAAGAGCAATGGCAAACATTGAAGAAATAAAGATAGAAGAGAATGCCAATTTAAAATAAGCTGAATTACCAGCAAAGAAATTATGTATGATATGTGTGATTTAGATAGCTTACCTGAGGAAGAATTCAAGGAGGAATTCACAGGAGATATCAGAGACAAAAAAATAAGAGAGAGAGTGTGCTGCCTCAAAGTCAAGTGAGAAATAAACCTATATATGACCCTGAAATATGGGACTTAAACTTACTAACTGAATTTAGGAAATCAGAGGAAAATGATGCACCAACCAATGAGGAAGAGAGGAACCCAAGGAACTCTTGGCTATGAACACAAGAAGGAGAGTGTGAGGAAGTTCTCAAACTAGATGTTGATTCAAGGGCAGAAGGGAATGAAGAACTGATGAATAGATGACGTAGAGTAAGGCATCCTAGTAGTCCCCAGTATTGATTCAAGGGTAGGGAGACAAACAGAATAATAGCTTCTCCTACCAGAGATCTGCACAGCCAATTCAAGGGCATGCAGAAAACTGGTGCACAGCAGCACAACTTTTGTTCTGAGAGTCCAAGACGCCAATTCAAGGGCAGCTTGGATCTCCAGGGGAAGGTGAATTGGTGAAAGAACCGTGGAAATAAAGAAGTGATTCAAGTCTGACATTATCTTCACAGGAACCACAACTGGTCAAGTGCTGAGGGAAGTAACCTTGAACCAATTCAAGGTTGAAGCAGTAGAAACCATCAGCAAATACTCACAGCCCATGGACTGTGAGGCAAGCACCAGCAAATTACCATTGAGGATAAAACAGCTACAGCCTCCTCAGATGCTACAGTATGATCCAAAGAGAGGGAAAAAAGAATGTCAAAAATTGATGGAGAAACATTAAACCCCTATTTTAATGGAACACCATTGTCTAGAGACACAGACCTTAGAGTCTGCTTTATTTTTGCTCAAAGCACATCTAAAAATTTGAAAAATATGCCTGACTGGTGGAGGGGGGTAGTGTGACAGGAAAGATTTCAATCATGATGATCAGCTAATGGCTAGGAATTTGTCCATTTGACATCAATAATTTTTTCTGATATGCTGAAAACTACATGTGGGGAGCAACAGACAACACTAAATTTGCTATTTTCAGCTAAGAGGAAAGTCCTATTCCACAAAATGTATGGTTCATTGACTACTGGGATCTACAACCACATTTTTGGAACTCATACAATTAAACTGTGTTTTGGAAAAGTCAGTGATATTTTTTAACCTAGAGCAGCTGTACTACCACAGAATTAAATTTAGCAGAGGGGGCATGTAGAGTCACTAAAGGGACTACTTGCCTTTTTTATTGATTTAATTATTTAATTTTCTTGTTTGTAATTCTTTCAAATGAAGTCAATGTACCTAAGATAGTTTCTTTAAATCTTAGTTTGTGATATTAATTTAATGTCCCCTCAAGTTGCTGCCATGTGTATTTGTTGCTCAATTGAATTTGCAAGGGAAGCATGATTGATCTTTGCTTTTTGTAAAATTATTTGAAACAAGTCATATCAATATAGAAAAAAATGCAGTCATGAAAGTAATCCTTAGGTTCTCACTGTATATGAGGCACTGCAAATTTCAGTTTCCACTTCAAACCTCTAAAAATATATATTTTAAAAATTAAATATTATATATTTAGAATATTACCTTTTCCATGTCAACAAATGTGCATTACAAAAACCACACATACATAATTTGGAGCCCATGACTTTCCAATATCATGAGCTGGGGACAAATTGAAATACTTTTCATAAGCATTTTTTAAATGTTTGTGATAGAATACTTTCTTGATTTTCATAAATATTTGTCACAAACATATCAAAAAGAATATTTATCAGTTTTACAATGACAAGATGTAGCCATCTAAAAAATGTGATATAGATAATCTTAAAGAAATATATTTAAACAAACCAATAACAAAAGGTGTAATTGAATCATGGATAAAACTCAAGCAAAAATCATTTGCACATACATGCAGTCAATTGAAATTCATTTCCTTAATTGTAGTGATTGTTTGTTTGTGTCTTTTCCTTGGTATGTGTGTGTGTGTTTTTGAACCATAAATTTTCTTGATTTTACATAGAATTGGACAATAAAAGAGTAACATAAATTTTAAAATTAATTTATCTTCCTTTATAAGTTAATAGCAGCTTGGAATACAGGGAAGGTGATAATTGAAAAAAAACATGTATGCTCATAGAAAAAAATTCAAGTTGAACTAAGAAAAATGAATGTCATTTTCAGTATCTATGCACAATTTTGGTTGAGAAAAGTTTAATTTTGCATTGATAACAATTTTATAAACACACCTTGTGATTTTGATAGTCAATATATGTGATATTTATGAGCTTAAATTCTCATCAGATAGATGGCAATTGACAACTTGCAATGTTAGTGTTACTATGAAAAACATTTTTGAAGAAAACTGATGGAAATTAACTATGCATATTAATATATATATATATACATATTCAGAGATGAAGCAATTGGTTAGGGCTGATGCTAGACTTAGGATACGAAAATTTTTAATGAATAAGTGAAACGTGCAGCATAGAAAGTGTATGATGAATTTAGAATAAAAAGACATTAATATTACCTAACTAAAATAGTTAAACATATAATTATTAAGCAACATCATAATTTTGAAATTAGGAATTCTCTTATAGTGCAAAATATTGCTTATATCTTGCAATGTATAAAAATTGGAAATACTCAAAAGAATAACACATTTCACTAATAAAATTTTGCATTAACAATGCTTGCTGTCAGAAGTTAGTACATGGTAAATGCTAATAAAACTACAAAGATTGTTTGTATAGATCTATTATAAGTAATAATATATACACTATTCTGGAAATATACTCTTTTTATTATCTTAATGAAATTTTTAGAATTCATCCAACAATAAATATTAGATGAATTTTGACTAAAAAATGAGTATCAAATTTTGCGTGCTAAAATATTATATCACATATTAAATTTGTAGAATATTTAAATATTAACAATTAACTCATCAAAATTGAAGTGCATGTTAGCAAGGTGCCATAGTCCTATTTTATATGTATGCTTTTATACTCATATGAAATAATAATGCTTTTTGTTCTATAATTAGCTCCTAGAGGTTTTGTTTTTTACTTAGCATTAGAAAACTGACTATATGTCCACAATATTATTTCTAACAATGTAGAATTACTAATTAATAATTTAAATTATTACAAATAAATATTTCCCAATATGAAATGGCATACAATTGAAACTAGAAAATAAATTTAGTTTGTTTAGATACATTTCCTCTGGGGAAAGGACATTCATTAAGTTCTGGGATAGAAATAAATCCATTAAGGAACCTGATCTAAAAGAATTTACTGAACATTATTAATACTAATGGTCTTAATGTGCTTATCCTTGAGTTTACTTTAAGTGAAAAAAAAACTTTTTTTAATCAATTTAAAACACTTTAGTACTTTCTAATAAAATGTGTGCTCAATTTTAATAAATACTTCAATGGAGTCATTTCACGAAATTTTAATTTTTTTAATTTTTCAAAATTTGTAATTAGGAGGTCGAAAAAGCTATTTAAAAGGTGTACTGATTTATAAAACATTATATTTTTCGTAAAAAATAAGTTTTTATTTTATTCCCATTACCGATGTCTGATTGGCTTGACGTCATTCCGGCTGTAATATTTTATATATATAACAAATTCCCATAACAAAGATCATTTACACTGAATTTGCCTTTTATTAGCAACGAGATGGTTGCAAGATTTTTCAGTAATGCGCCTCAGTATAATATTCCAACAGTTTCAAACGTAAAAATGACTCGGGCTACTCGGAAGAACTATGGTGACGAGGCAATTGGTTATGTCGAATTGCAACGAATTGAAGCAATTTGCGAAGTCCGCTGCAAGGTTACTCCTGAACATAAAGTAACTTCGGAACCTTATACATGTGTTTGCGTTGTTAATGAAATGGAGGATAGTATAAGCAACGTGGAATGCAAGGGATGCATTTCTCAGTTAGGAGGATGCAAACATGCTGTAGCATTTGTGATGTGGCTGTACAGGCGATCACAGGAACCTTCATCTACAGACGTATTATGTTACTGGAGAAAGTCCGCGCTTGCATCATCTCGAGGAAGCTTTCTTCTCGTAAGTTTTCAGTAAAATTTTTTATTTAAAATAATTTTATTTTTAAAATTTTGAAATCTAACACTTATTTTTAGGCCGCTGATTTTTCAACCACTGCTGAACAATCCTACAGTTCTGACAATGTGGAGAAATTTAAGCAGGATTGTCTTGATGTTCTAAAACCATCTTCTTTATTGAATGGATTTATGCGACAAAAACCTCATTTTGAAAAACTATTCATAGATAATCTGATGTCACGTTGCAAAGATTCTACGCCTGAAGAATTTTTGGTTTTCGCAAAAAAGGAAATTTCCTCATTTCTTACCAAGGAATTGCAGCTTGAAATCTTTAATTCAACTTCTGCGCAATCGAAATCCCAGCTATGGTTTAAATTGCGGTTTGGGCGAATCACTGCTTCTATAGCATATGAAGTTGCCCAGTGTAAAACAGATGATGGCAGCCTTGTTAGAAGGATATTGGGAGGAAAGAGCGTGTGTACTCCGCAAATGCAAAGAGGATTAGATCTCGAAAGACTTTCATTAGATGTTCTTCGTGAAAATCATGATTTTGAGGTTAGTTTGCTTCATATTTAATTGTATCAAATTCATTAGATCATAAAGTTATAAATCATGTAAAAATTAGTATGTACAAATAACACTAAAATAACTAAACGATATCCGTAGTTTACATCTATAGGAACTCCTAGGTATGTTATTTCATTCGCTTTCTTTATTGTTGGAAGATCTTCATCCACAATTAAAGTAATTGATTTGGCTAAACTCTGGCTTTCATTTGGTGTAAATATAATAAATTGAGTTTTCACTAGATTTAATGTTATTTTGCATGAAATATTTAGAAATGTTTTTGATGCTTAATGGGAAATTTCTTGTTGCTATTTTTGAAATTACCTAACACTATTTTAGATCATTCCAGGAGGACTTATTATAAATGAAGACTTCCCGATTTTTGCTGCTACTCCTGATGGTCTTTCGAATGAATGCGTTATTGAAATAAAGAGCCCATTTTCTAATGAAACATTGAAGAACTACTATTCGTCAAATTTTAAAATTAAGTCAAAACACTACGCACAAATTCAGATGCAAATGCTCATTTGTAATCGGAAAAAGGCATTGTTTTGTGTGAACCACCCGGATTTTGAAACTTCCCGAAAAATCACTACAATTGAAGTAGACTATGATGTGAACTTTACTAGTTTTATTTTTTGGAAATGTATCGATTTTTGGAAACGCTGTATTTACAATAAAATACGTTAAGTCTTTATATTAATAATCACACTTATTGTAATTAAACATGATAAATAATGATACTTTTAAGAGATGATAGAATTGATGAGTCCAATGAAAAATTTTTATCCATATCATTAATTTCTATGTTGTCGCAGACTCCAGATACAATTTCAAATGCTCCTCTCCAAATCACTTAGATATTTTTAATAAATTACTTAAAATTATTAAATTAGTAATAACTAATTGCTGTTACTTGCAAATGTTTAACTGCTTACAGTGTAAAAATGATTATGTATGTTTAGCTAAATGAAGCAAAGAACTCATTATTCACATAATGATTTAGGTAATATACAATTGTTACTTCTATATTCCTTTAAAACCAGACAAAGCAAATAAAAAATTAAATTTGACAAATAGAACATTGCAAATTACAAAGTGCACACGCAATTGTGCAAAAAGAGTCTAAGTGTCCCAAAAATGCCACTGGTACTTGCGAATACAAAGTAAGTGCATGAAATTCTCTAATTCGTTTAATTACGCGCTCAATGTTTATTCTACTGCTAGCAACTTGCTTGTTGAATAGTGCTTCGTTTTTATTTAATTTGCCATGAACTGACGGGGGCCTCCACAGTCGACATCCTTTTAGATTAAGTTCGGGTTCTATCCCCTTGAATCCTCGATCCGCAAGAACTTCTGAAGCAGCTGGCAAAAGATCCAGATAGCCTGATTGTCTCACAATTTCCATATCAGATGTTCGCCCACCAAAACCTTTTGATATAAAATTAATGAATCTGTTTGGTGTACATGATACTAAATATTTAATGGTGTTCATTCCTTTATATGATGACCACGTTAGAGATTGGCAAACAGGATCTGATGGTTTCTGTATACCAACTTCAAAACAGTCGATAATTGAGTTTACCCGCGAAAAATATGCTTGAAATAAATGAGGAATCTGATCTTGTACAGTGGCACTTAATGGAAAAAAAATGAATGCCTTTAGATAAGCCGCGATTTGAATGGATAATGAGCTAATTATTCGGGAAACTGTTGCTTCCGAAACATCAAAAACATGTGAAATCTCAGAATGTGTGAAGTTCTTCTTTATTTTTAAAAGCACAAGAGATACAGCTTCTATTTTAGTTAGCACATGAGAAGGCGTTTGTACATACTTCGCGAAAACGTTTAAAATGGCGATATTTTCTTGATCAATGCCAAAATAGTGCTTAGTATTTAATAAATATTTTGAAATGTCACACTCGCGTGAATTACTTGAACTGCTGCTTGGTGAATAGTTAGTTTGAGAAGATAGGATTGGTGAGTCCAAAGAAAACGTTTTATCGGTATCATTATTCAGAATTTCACATTGAATACTTTCATCACTAAAGAAAGTAGAAATTGTTTGCGTGCACACAGAGGAAACTAATGGATTAAAAGTTTGTGTACTTTTATCCGTATCATCAATTGGCGAACTAGATGAAATTTCGTCTTGTACTTCGTCAGTTCTAATTAACTGTTGAATACATTGTTTCCTATTTCGTGAAATTGATGAGCATCTCATATTTTCCTTATTTCGGCCTTGGCAATGAAATATTGAAGGAATCGCTCCTTTTCGCACCAAGAGATGTTTAGCTTTTCCCATTCGGTACACATAGTAATTTTCAGCATCTTCTTTAATGTTAAAATGGTATTGGCATGCATACAATTTATAGCTAGGAGGGTTATCAGAATCAGCTCTTCTTGCAGCAGAAAACCACTTTTTACGCATTACTTTTTCATTTGGAACATGAAAAAACCAACAATCAGATTCCTTAACTGAAGATACCGTACATTTTGGTACAAAGCAATACTTTTTTGTAGTCTGATGAGACATAATAAAAGAATAAATGATGTTGTATTTACGAAATGTTTTATATATTAAATGCTACAGCCGGAATGACGTCAAGCCAATCAGACATCGGTAATGGGAATAAAATAAAAACTTATTTTTTACGAAAAATATAATGTTTTATAAATCAGTACACCTTTTAAATAGCTTTTTTCAACCTCCTAATTACAAATTTTGAAAAATTAAAAAAATTAAAATTTCGTGAAATGACTCCATTGCATTTTTGTCAGTAAGTGTATTACAAAAAGGAATAAGGAAAACATGTAAATATTCCCATTATAATGCATCTATTTTTTTAATGAAGAAGTTCTTAACAACTGCATTAAGTTAGGTTTTAGCAATTTAGGAAATATTAGTAAGCTTCACACTGTGTTGCTAAAGATATTAATATTTTCAGTTCTTCCTGATATGCATTAATACTGTGTTGAAATATAAATACAATAGCTAGAATCTTGGCTGAGTAAATTTAATACACTATTCAAATGGAAAGATAATTTATAAGAGCAAATACTTTCTACATTGATTTGCTGAAATCTTGTTAAAGTTAACTCTAGGTTTCTAATAAAAATGAAAGTTGAAAACAAGAGAAACTGTCTAACTTACAGAAAGGTTAAAAGCAAAATCAAGGCAGTGAGACAAAGATCTATGATAGTGATAGCCTTTAGAATTTGTTTTTGCTTTTAAATCAAGAAGTAATAAATTGTTTTTTACTGAGATTATGTAGTGTAGGTTAAAATCGGATTAAGCTAGACAGCATGAATAAGAAAAAATTTAGTAAATTAACTAATGCAACACATTTATTTTACCATTTATCTAATAAACATTATCACAATATTTCGTCTGAAGTTCTAATTCTTTCTTTTGTAATGAAATTGATTACATGTTGTCATCCTAATCCTAATAATAATTTTTGAAGTCATTAACCCAAAAATGCCAAATGTCACAATTGGATGACAGATAAAAAATCTATTTTCCCATATCGCAATTTTTAGTCAAGTCCTTTGTTTAGTTTTCTCTACTGTTTGTGGTCTAATCATTACTACATACGCAATTAATTTAAATATTTCAAATTTACTTTGCCAAAATGCGGTTGTAAAAATGGTAAAATTTAACTTCAAATACGTAAACTTCTATTATAATAATAATAATAATAATAAATGACTTTATTTAGCCGCTGAAGGCATACACAACAAAAAAAATAAAAACAAGTCAAGTTTTACGGCAGCGAGGACAGTCACAGGAGATGAAATAGGAGCAAATGGAAGAGTAGGCGAAGTTGGAGAAGGGCTCAGCAAAGAGGAAAGCCATCAAAGATTTCTTGAAGCTCGGTGGCGGGGAAAAGAAATCAATCGCTGTTGGAGGGTTGCGAGACAAGATGTAATTAGCAGCAGTACAAGCACGATTGAAGATAAAGTAAGCAATTATCTATAATTCATGAGAAATTTAGTAAAATTTTTAATTTTTTAGTTATTACTTTTTACTTACACCTTTTCAGAATCTATTGGTAATTTTTTTTCTTTTTCTTCCATTCCATTGTTTATGGATCTAAGATATAACAATATTGCAGCAACAGGTACCATGAGAAAAAATAAATTAATGTGTTGTCCACTCATAGAGGATGCCTCTTTGAAAAAAATGGGAAAAGGATCATTTGATTTTAGATTTGAATAAAAAGAAGAAATTCTAATCCTAAAGTTTAACCACTAACAAATGTCAGCTGATGTTTACCTAAGGAACGCAAAAAGGCACTGTGAAACAACCTGAAGTAATTACAAATTACTCAAAATATATGGGAGGAGTTGATATTCATTATTGGTTGATAGGAAAGTATTCAATCTATATATGCACAAAAAGATGGTACTGGCCTTTAGTGGTTTGATTCATTGATATGGTAATAACTAATGCTTGGATCCTACATAAGCAAGTGAATGATAAGAAAAATTGGTTATCAGCAAAAGATTTCCACAGATGTATTTGCTTAGCTTTCCCAAAAGGAGACTCATTAGCCAAAGAAGTTCCTCTGAATGTTATCACTGATGTTTGCTATGATGAAATTGCTCACTATGGTCAGCACAGGAAAGAACAGAGACGTTGTCAAAACAAACCTTGTACAGCAAAGCATGTACATATTGTATAAAATGTAATGTAACACTCTGCATTGGATGCTTCCAGAGTTATCATAATAAGTAAAAAATTATATGACATCTGCCAACTGTCCTCATATGAGTACAGCCTATAATTTGCATAGTTAAAGGAAAAAAGTTATTTTGAAATATAATTTTTCTTAATTTAGCTTTTATTTATCACATATATCATTTTTGTCAGTTTTAGTTAACTAGAAATCTATGCCAGCATTAATGTGTTAATGTAGCATTTAGCAAACTCTTTTATGATGTTCTGATATTTACATTCTAAATCTACCAGTTTTCTAAAAAATCTTAAATATTTAGTTTTTGTGAAATTGGAAAAATTTTGTTAATATAGTAAATGTTTATTATCTTAAATAATAAGGAAGTTATAAATAAATAGATTGATGTGCATAACAGAGTATTGAAAAAATTCATAAGGTTTAATTAGTTGTATACCTTTTCTAATCCATTTAAAAGTAGTCATGAAAACATTTAAGATATATCTATTATTTTAAGCATCAAACTTTTTTATGAAATTTATAATAAACATTACTTTTTAGTGTTTGGATAATCTTCTTGGCACTGATTGAAGTTTTTTCTATCTAAAATTAAAATTACAATATCAACATATTTAATGAATTAGTTTGAATCTAATGTATATGCTCATGCATTTATTAATTTCATAGACAGAGCAAATTATTGATACTTATTAATTATAATTCATTATTATGTAGAATCACCACTTTTTAAAGATTGACTATAGTTAGCTATTAGTATTACTTTTCTTAGTCAACTTAGCTGTGCTCTGGGACTTGTGAGATTCCATTACATCTCAGCTGTCCACATTATTATATGTTCTTAAGTTATTCATTATGATTCTCCACTTCATTGTGATGAATAAACTAATTAACTTCCATTTAAATTGACAGCAATAGATGAGAGAGTAAAAACCCAAAGCAGAGTTATGTAATAAAAAATGGCTTGTTATTCAGCAGTGATCACCAATTTCTATGCAGATAGTTATGATTCACAAACAAACCTCTCTCAGTGACATTTGTTTATGTTGCATTGTGAAATACTCATATGTGCTGCTTATCATTAACGACTTTGGTAAATCATTGCTCTTGTTATCTAACTTAATAATTGAATCAATGCAACCTTATCTCTTTTGCTTATTATTGACCCTACATATAAATCACCTTAAAGATAAATATGTACATGAATCTAAAATCTTATCAGCAACCATTGTGGCCTGCAGAAGAATGTCATTTGTTCATAGACACTTCATATGTGTAATAATGCTTATTATGTTTATTACCTAAATTAAATCTGGATCAAAACCTATAGTTAACCTATGGGCAGCTATCCAGCTGTTTGATGCCATTACTTATTATAGCTAATTGAATCAATAGGAAAGCCAAACAGAGTAAAAAACCCTATTTGTATATCTAACAGAAAGACACTTTCCTAAATAGGGATAAAGCAAAAAAGCTGATAACTAAGGTGATTTTGATTATAAAATTCTATGGCTGCAACCTGATGGATGGTAGTTGCATGTCCTGGTCCCTGAATAGCTACTTGTGTGCCTGAACATTTACCTTTCTGTTTGAATTATAATCAAGCCTGATGCAAATTGCAAAGATAAATCCTAAATGATTTTTTATCAATCTAGTATTATGCATTCTTTTCATATTGCATTTTTACAAAAAAGAACGTGTATCTGTTTATCATTGACTTTTGCTTCTGTAATTATGAAACATGTCTGCCAATTTCTATTCTGCTATTAGCTAAGCACTTTCAGCTGATTCTTTTTTTCAAATCTTTTGCTAACAGTTACTATTACCCTATTATTGCATATTTTACAAAAGGTTTTATGCCACAATTAGTTAGTTTATAAAACTTCAATAATTTGTATTGTCTAAATAATAACACTTACATTTCTTCAGGTTTGTCAAATACATAATACTTCTACCTAAGTTTTACTTAAAAGTACTTAACTTAAGAACTTTAAATTAAAATTTTAAGAATTAATTAAATAACTATACAGTTTTAAAAAGAAAGTCATAATTTTTATGATTGTATTAAGAAAAGCAATTTCCAAAAAATATTCATGCCCACAGAAAATTTTATGGAAATATTTTTATTTCATAGAATAATTTTTAACAAATTACTTAGATTCTTTTGCAATAAATTTTAAATATATCATTGTATATCTTCATTTTGTCAAGCAAAGGAGAAGCTTGAATCTATACTCAGATATTCAGATTACTTATTATATTTGGAAAAATATATGCTAACATTAAATCCTTAGGTGTTTTCTTTACCCTCCATTCAAATTTTACATAAAAATAAATAATAAATTATTATTTGGTTCTATATATTAATCCCAATATAACCTTGACTTTTATTATGCAACAACAATAATATCTCTGTATTTTATTTTCCCTAATACCTTTATTGAATTCATTTATCATGTCTTGAAAAGCTCAGCTTTATTCTTTTCTTATTTTATTATAAACACTGTTTTATTGTATTTATTACAATTTTTGTGTATTAGGAAAAATTTTAGGTTTTATTTGAATTATTTCAATCCTTTCTTAAAGAATATTTACATTAAAGTAAATTCATGGAAATTGTTATTAAAAAAATTCCATTTTAATTTTAGTAATTAATATATTACTACATAGATTTCTTGAGACACTAAGCACATTGTAGGTTTCTCTCAATAGCATAAAATTTTAAAACATTTTATGCAAACATATATTAAGTAACAATTAATTTCATTATTTAAAAACATATTATTATTAGAGAAGTATTAGCCTAAGCTCAATTTATTTATTTAAAAAATAAATCAAATTTAATGTTTATCCTCATGTAATCAATAATGTACTAATCAGAGTAAATTTTTTAAACATACTGCTTACTCTGATTTATAACTGTAATTCATTTATATTTAATTAATATAGAAAACTTAAATACTTTTTATGTATGCACAATAATACTTACATTCATTCTGAGCTTTGACATATAAGAATCTTCTTACTAAATTTTTGCATCATTTTTTAATATATTAAATATTCACATGAATAATGTTACATTGAAATTTTTAAAATTTTGAATAATTGTACACTTTTCAAAGAAACATGTATTTTTTCAGCTTTGTCAAATACATAATACTTCTGGTTAAGTTTTACTTAAAATTACTTAACTTAAGAACATTACATTAAATATTTAAGAATTAATTAATTAACTATACAGTTTTAGAAAAAAAGAAATAAGTTTTATGATTGTATTAAGAAAAACAATTTCATAAACATATTCATGCCCACAAAAAATTTTATGCAAATATGTTTATTTCATTGAATAATTTTACTAAGAAATTACTTAGATTCTCTTGCAATAAATATTAAATATATCATTGTATATCTTCATTTTGTCAAGCAAAGGAGAAGCTTGAATCTATACTCAGATATTCAGATTACTTATTATATTTGGAAAAATATATGCTAACATGAAATTGTTAGGTGTTTTCTTTACCCTCCATTCAAATTTTACATAAAAATAAATAATAAATTGTTATGTGGATCTATATGTTAATCACAAGCTAATCTTGACTTTCAGTATGCAACAACAATAATATCTCTGTATTTTATTTACCTAATGCCTTTATTGAATTAATTTATCATATCTGGAAAAGTTCAGCTTAATATATTTCTTATTTTATTATAAACACTGTTTTATTGTATTTATTACAATTTTTGTGTATTAAAAATATGCTAGACTTTATTTGATTTATTTCAATCCTTTTTTAATGAATTTACATTAAAATGAATTCATGGAAATTCTCATTAAGAATATTTCATTGAAATTTTAGTAATTAATAAATTAATACATAGATTTCTTGAGACACTAAGCACATTGAAGGTTTCCCTATATAGCATAAATTTTTAATACATTTAATGCAAACAATTTATTTATACAAAAAAATAAATCAAATTTAAAATTTATCTTCATGTAATCAATGATGTACTAATCAGAGTAAATTTTTGAAACATACTGCTTACTCTGATTTATAACTGTAATTCATTTATAGTTAATTAATATAGAAAACTTAAATACTTTTTATGTATGCATAATAATTCTTACATTCATTCTGAGCTTCGACTTATAAAAATTTTCTTACTACACTTGCATTATTTTTAAATATATTAAATATTCAAATGAATAATATTACATTGAAATTTTTTAAATTTTGAATAATTATACCCTTTTCAAAGAAACAAATATTTTTTTTGCATTTTCAATAAGTAAAGTTCTCAAAACATTTGTAGTAGATATCATATTCTTCTTCCTAAATGAATTTTATGTAAACCTTATCTTTTATTAGATTAAGTTTCTAAAATAAGACTCTGATTCCATATCAACAAATTTAAAAATTTTCATTGTGTTTCTTTATTTGGTTAAACTACAGATATGTTTCATTTTATTATTAGATTTGAATTACTTTCAATATTTGATAATATATGCACTAATACTAAATTTTTTATGTTACTTTACATACAATTAAATAATAAACTATGAATTGAATCTTTGCTTGGAATAATGAAAAATTCTAATATAATTTAATGTTGGTGTTTAATGACATTTTTCATTGTGATTTGAGAAGATATTTGTGTATTTCTATTTTCTCTAATGATTTTAAAGCAGATATTTGTTGGCATGCTTGAAAAATTATTCTTCAATTTATTCATTTTCTTATTTTCACTCTAAACATTATATTACAGCATAAATGAAAAATTTTGCAATTAGAGAACATCCTAAGTTTATCCACACTTACTTGATTGCTTACTGAAACAATTTGTAGGTATTTTAATTATTAAGATCAAGTTTTTATATTTATGCTTGTTTTAATTTCAAAGTTTTATTATTTGTTTGTGTATCAATTACAATAGATAGTTAATTATATATAATCTTGCTTGGTTTAGTAGGCATTCATTGATTACCAATATATCTTTCATTAATGTAAATTCTCAATTTAGAAAAAAATAATTTAAATATGTATAACGTCAAAGGAAATCTTAAACTAATTTTCTGTGTATATAGTTGATAAGAAATATAATGAATAATTTTTACTAATATATAGTTAATAAAACTGGTATCAAAAACATAATTAAATACTGTTGTAAATTTAAGTCAATATTCAACTGTTACACATTCAATTGTCAGAAACAGTTACTTTTATCACATTAATTATCAGAAATATTCAAAACTAAAAAATATAGCTCTGTTTACAGATTGTCCAATTATTAATTGAAGTAGTTGTGTAAATCAAATACTGAAATTAAGAATTGCCATCAAAAAAGGAAATGAAAACAGTATTAATGTCTTTATGCCACACTATGTTAAAAAAATGTAGGCTACTATTAAAAGGCTAAAAATTTGCATTAATTCTCAATTTACAAGATAAATTTTTTATCATTTCTTATACTGCAAATTAAGAGGAAATGATTATTTCCAAATAGGCATTTTTTTAAATTTGCTATGGAAAGGTGGCTCAAATAAAAATTAAAAATATGTTTGTTCAATCCTATTTGTAATGAATTTTTTCTATGCTGAAATCTTTTAAAATAAACTTAATTTCTAAGATTTCCAAATAATTTCATTAGTATTACCAATGTAAATTCAGTAAGAGAACTTGTATTGGATTTTATGGGAAATGAAACTTCTTTCAAATTTGTTTTCAATTTGTTGGGTTGACTTGTAACTGCATTGGGAAATTTGAGATAGCAATGGGAAGTTTGTTGTTGTGGTAGTATCATCTTTTTCATTCTTCAATAGAATTATGCCACAAATAAAGGCTTTAATGTTTTAACAAAAGGAACTCTGTGCTATTATTACAAAATCCTGAACTATACAAACCTAATAATAAAACAAAGTCTGAAGTTAATTCATATCCAAAATTGAAAAATATTCAGTTAAGATAAGAGTTCTTTAAAATAACCTGTTTTTAATTTAGCAGAAAGCAACCTAAACACATTGATGGAACTAGGTTTCTTTCAACTTTGAAATTTAAAAGACATAATGCATACGAATATTAATTAACAACTAATTTCACTATTTTAAAAATAAAACTATTGTGGTTGTATTTACTAAAGCTCTAATTATTTAAAAAATTAAATCAAATTAATGGTTTATGCTCCTAAACACAATGATGTACTAAACAGAGTAAATTTTTAAAACTTACTGATTGCTGTGGTAAGTAATTGTAATTCATTTATAATTAATCTATTTATTAAACTTAAATAATTTTAAGTACTTTCACTGATTATGCAGTCTAAGATTTTAGCTGAATTTTTCAATAAATTTCAAAACATAAAATATTCACATTAAGAGCATAATATTGAAATTTTTACAGTATTACAAAATTACACTTTTCCCAAGCAAATATTTCTTGCATTTGCAATAAGCAAGAGATTTCCTAAATCTTTTTTAGTAGATATCATATTTTTCTCCTAAAACAAATTTCATGCGAATTTTCTTCTTTCATTAGATTGAAATTCTAAAATAGGACTTGCATTCCAGGATTTCATTGAAACAAACTTAAAAATTTCTTTATTTGGATAAACTAAGAGAACTTTGCTTGTATTATTAAATATTGAAATTGCTTTCAAATACATTGAAATATATGCACTAATATGAAATTTTTAAATTAATTTTATTAATCAGCCATTTTATTTTACGTAGAACTAAATAGTGAACAATGCTGTGTGTTTTGAAAGTAATAATTAATATATATATATATATATATATATATATATATATATATAATGCACATTCAAATGTAATTGAATAATGGTGATTTAATTTCATTTTTCATAGTGCTTTGACAAAATTATATTTACATATGTTTATCTATTCCAATGCTTTTCTTGCAGATGTTTCTTGCTATGACTGAAAAATGTTAAGCAATTTAATGCTTTTCTATTTTCACTCTAAGCATGATATTAATGCATTTATTAGATATTTTTGTTATTAAAAAACATGATAAGTATTATTTACACTGGGTTAATTCACTGACCAACAGCAAAATTTTTATTGGGATAGGATATTCCGCTTCTGGGTATTTTAAGTGTCCTAAACACGATGGTGCTATTCATTTTTTCCATACAAGTCTGGTTTTCGAGTAACAAAAATGATGAAAATTAAAATTTATGAAAAATTCGTGAAAAATTGAAATTTATGAAAAAATTAATGATAAGATAATGATGATATTATCAATCTAAAATTATGTCTAAAAGGCCTTCTTCAATATAAACTATAAATATATTGTTAAAGCAAATTATTATTCTAATTAAATCTCAAATAAAGTTTTATATATAGTTTATTAAATGTGAATAAATCTGATTATACAATAACTACACTTTGAAATTGAGTGATAAATTTTATCGCTGTTACAATAGTTTTTCTTGTGCTATTAACTGCTTTCTCTTAGCCATGGTTCTTTCACTGAATATAGAGCGACATGAACTGGAATACATAGCTACTAGTCCGTCAAAAAATAGTGCATGAATATCTCTTGTACAGGAATTTTAGTTTATACTATTGCAACTTTTATTTTTTAATAAAGATCCGAAACAAAATAGTGCATTTCAATATTTGTATGACATTCTGTATAATATTAGTTTGGAATCTGTCTAAAAATACTATATTTGGATGACTTTATCTCTATACAATATAGCTTTCTTCTTTGACTTTCTCTTCTGTTTAGTATATTATAGCTTCAAATTTACATAATTAGACAGCTAGTACTCTGTCAATTCTTATCCGATTCCTTAGCTGTTTTCACTATTCTTTAGAGCTCCTTTAGTTCTATATTACAATACTAATATTATATTTTTCATTGTTTTCCCTTTGTGTTAATAAGACTTTAGTTTATTACAATTTTCGATTTTCTCTTTAGCAATATCTAAACACACTTTTCTTTAGTAGTGATGCATCGAAGTGAGTGCATAAAATACACCAAGTGCTTCTGCTACATCTGCGGCGAGTACAAAAATGATGGTGATCTTAAACAGATTGAAACAAACCCGAGGTTGCAACAGTTGTATGCAGCTTATTTCTATCCTTGTAAGATTGGTGATCAAGACGACTACAAGACGTGGGCGCCAAAGTGATTCTGCCAAAAATGCTACAGTAGCTTGTCAAAGGAGAAAGCCGAAATTTCTGCTTCGCGATTCAAAGAAATGGGCTGGCTTGAGAATGGCGTTTCCACTACCCACTTTTGCAAGCGCACTGACAATTTGAAACATCTTTTCACCATGGACGGCGATTTGTGCTATTGCAATGACATCAATGGAATCTTTCTGAAGTTTAAAACACCCCATCGTGTGTATGAATGGCGACTTTTTATCGATGGTTCGAAATATAGCATCAAGGCAGCATTAATTCACATTGGCAATCAACTTCCAACTGTTCCTGTTGCTTATTCAACTCAACTGAAGGAGACCTACATCAACCTTGCTCGGATTCTTCATGTTTTGAATTACAATGAACATCAATGGAGAATTTGTGCTGATTTGAAGGTTGTCGCCATTGTTTCTGGAATCCAAACTGGCTGGCCAAAGTTTCAGTGTTTCATCTGTGAGTGGGACAGTCGCGATAAGGAGAACCACTTCATTCAGAAGGTGTGGAAGACGCGTGATGGTTACACACTTGGTGAAAAGAACGTTATCAACGAGCCTCTTGTTCCAATGGATGATATCAATAGGACTCTTTCTGAAGTTTAAAACACCCCATCGTGCGTATGAATGGCGACTTTTTATCGATGGTTCGAAATATAGCATCAAGGCAGCATTAATTCACATTGGCAATCAACTTCCAACTGTTCCTGTTGCTTATTCAACTCAACTGAAGGAGACCTACATCAACCTTGCTCGGATTCTTCTGCTCGGATTCTTCAATGAACATCAATGGAGAATTTGTGCTGATTTGAAGGTTGTCGCCATTGTTTCTGCGATCCAAACTGGCTGGCCAAAGTTTCAGTGTTTCATCTGTAGTGTTTCATCTGTGAGTGGGACAGTCGCGATAAGGAGAACCACTTC
>CABFPE010001283.1:20857-54319 GCA_900660155.1 Hofstenia miamia | reverse complement strand
AATATTACTTATGCTCTGGGGAGGGTAGGTGCCCATGCCCGGTCCATAGCTCGTACCCATAAAAATAGACCCGTCGGTTTGTCCGTGCCTTTATCCCTAGCCCGTTATGCCCATAGCTAAATGTTTCTTAACGAAAATAGCTTGACAATCATAATACATATCAATTTAGTTTGCGTCAAAAACCAAATTAATACAATGCAACTTCGATTTAGCGCCAACCCAGATTTACTACCCAATTTGGGCTTGCACAAACGGATTATCAGTGAAAAATTACGCCACCTCTTGTTCCGCCACCCACTATGATTTTGGCTTGGCACAATGCCATAGATAAACTCCAATTTGACATGATCATAAACAAACAAACATATTTTAGGAACTATGTGATGTTGTATTATTTTAATTGCCAATGTGAATATATTTCTGAAAATTGTTTCTTAAAAAAAATTTCTTGTCATTAGTATTAGGCGATTTTGAAATCAAGAGCCAGAAACATGAGCATCTATTGGAGAACACGTTTGTATATGATTTGTTCTACGTAAATTTTTTGAGTTATAGACATTTTTTCAAGAAATTTCAAAAATTTGAAGAATTCCCTGGACAGTTTAAGGGTAAAATAACACATTTGCCTTCATTTTTCATAAATTTGGACTACATCTTCTAACAATTTATATTAGGAATATTTGATAAAGGCAACCCCGCCAAAGCCGGATCGACTCGGACCAATGAAAATAATCCGACTTACAAGAAATCCGAGATATAATTTTAGGGGACTTGGCTTGTACTAGTTCCACGAAAACCAAGATTTACGATTTTGTGCAAGCAATCTGATGGTTGTTATGAAAGAAGTTGTTTTGAAAATATTGAAAATAAACTCTACTGTGTGTGTACATATTGGAGTTTGTCTGTTATTTATTAATAGTCACATCCGACTTAGGCGGGATTGCCTGTATATGTAATAGTGCAAAATTTACAGGTGTAATATGCTCAACCTCGATTTATCGCCCACCCCGCTTGTGGCCAAAAATAGTCTTCGTACATGGAGTGGCGCTAAGGCGGGTTTATACTGTATTTTAAATTTTCAAAGATAAAGTCATACTTAAGCCTCGTTTTCAGAAGAAGTTCTACCAATTCATCAAAACAACTGACAACACATCAAATATGTGAAAATATTTTTAATGTTCTGCTGATTACTCAAATCAAATGATATGGAGTGCCATAAATTTACAACTTATGACTCTTAAGTCATCATTTACATATTAATGCAATATCAGAAAGTGACATTGAAATGAAATTCTCTGATTTTGAATAATATAGTTTAAGTGGCTTAGCGTAATATTTTATGTGGTATGTTGAAATTTTTGCTGTAAATGAAGGTTAGCTTTTCACGAAACACATTTACGTAAATAGATATATAGAATAGATAGATACAAACTACGTATCCGTTAATTGATCTAATGTACTTTAAACAAATTTTTTTAAGAATAAATATCCTCGAAAAACAAAGTTCAGAGCCCATATACAGGCTCGTTCCCGTACTATGGAAGCCCGTACCCGTAAACTTGTCCGTGTCCGGTACGGGCTGGACCCTAGCCTATTCTAGTCCCTGATTATTTACGTTAACTTGGGATAATATGAAAGTATACAGGTCTATTTTCCATTGTTCCTAATCACAGAATTGATGCGACAAAAAACAATATATTTTACTGGCATGGGAAAAATTTAGTGTTTTCTTAGTAAAAATCCAATATACTTAGAAAATCAAATTTAGCTATCAAATTTTTGAAAGTTTGAGCTGCTGGGTCAAGCTTTGCAATTCATCGGAGTCCATTTTTCAAGTCAACTTTTGGGACGCATTCAAATTTCGAAGATGAATTTTATCGATGTTTGAAATGCCTGGTTGGTTTACCCAAAACTTATAGTTTTAGTGAGCCCACCTTCGACTGGCCTTTGTCTTTGTTGATTGGCTGTTAAGCAAATGCGCAGCAAATCTAGATACCGTTATTAAATCCAGTTTTTTCTAGATAGTTATTGAATTTAAGACGTCCATCACAGTTTTTAGATTAACATGGAACTTTATGTTTTAAGTTTAATTATAAGTACAACTACTTCAAAATATGAATTTTGTATTCTCTTTAAATATTTAGAGTTTTAAATATATTTTTGTAAGAATTTTTAGTCGAAATGTGACACAACATTCAAAAGTTTATCTAGGTTCAAAAAATTAAAGTTAAAACCTTATTCTGACAAACAATTGTCCTCACAATTAATTCCACAGTAATATTAACTAAATTTTTGTAAAAAAACAATTGAATACATACATGTGCAGAATTTTTCTTTTTTGTTCCTGTAGTAAAAATTCTGGTCATCCGTAACAAATTCATAGCAATCTCCACAGCATAAATCTTTTGCTTCGAAATCTGTTAAGCTCATGTTAGTTATTGCCACGCCACCAGCAGTAATTCCTACGCTTGCTTTATTTAAAAATTCTCCTGAAACTCTCATTTGGATTTTACCTTCTTCATTTAGAATTTCATTCAACGTTAGGTCATCTAAATGAATTTTGTTTGAAGAACATATTTGACTGAAAGCAGTTATTATAAATGTACATGAGATTTATTTTATGAATAAATAAGAATATGGATTTGTCAAAAAATACAATGTCAATCCCATTAAGTTTTAAAAAATCTTTTTTATGCATTCTTAAATATCAAGTTTGAAAATTAGCAAATCGAGTAAACTGTTGTTAGCAAATTAACAAACAATGCATTATTGACGAACCTGAAATGAAGCTTCGATTTAAATTTCAGGGCAATGTTGAAAAAACTAAGCCAAGGACTGTTTCTCGCATCTAGCTTAACCTTGAAATATCATTCAATAGGATGATACCCAACAACAATAGAAGAAATTAGAAAAGTATTATCTTCGATTGTAAGTATTATCTTATATAACTCGAAGTGCTGCTGTCTGATTCTAACTTTTCTCATTCGATTCAAATTCCAAAGTTTGTTGCTGCCACTGCCCTTTTAGTCACAACTTACACTAAATCGATGTAGGACGATCAACATAGAAAGAAATTAGGTTCATTTAATAATCTGAGAAATATTTTCTTCAATTTGCATTAGTGAGAAAATATTATAATAAATTACGACGTTTGTCACCTACAAAAAGCATCTACGATCAATCCCTGTCAGAAATGTTTTGTCAGACATTTCACTGTTGCATATCATGTCATTGATATCTCATGATCTATTATGTTGTTGATCTCTTAAAGAACTTGCAAGGATTTTTAAAAATTGTATTCCCAACATGGATTTTTCAATAGAAAAATTGAAAGTGTCTATTTCAAATAAGTTTTACACCAAAACATATTAATCCGTAAAACCATCTTCAATGATTTATTGCTGACTAAGTACACAAATTCTGAAAAAAGATATGCGTCGAACTGTCTTCTGTAATGAGAGTTACAGCGGGACATTTAATTTTTTGCAGCGGTATAACTTTCGCCCTGCTTGTAAGAACAGAGTTGAGTGGCAGCGGGGCGAAGGTGTTTCCATTAGAGTTGAGTCGCCCCGCTGTACTCAAAGCGGGGCGAAAAATTCAATAGGAACACAAGATTTCTTCAAGCGGGGCGACTCATAGTGGGTTGACTCAACTCTAATGGGAACAGGGCCTGAGTTTGTTCTTTAGTGTTGATTACTCACTTTCATAATTGAATTGATTATCAACGCAGCGATGTAGTTTATATTTGAATTAGCAATGTTTTCAGCGCATGTAGAATTCGAAAATTGGAATAGGCCATTCCACAAGCCTTGTTGGTATTTTAATCGTCAAAATACAAACCTTGAAATTCCTCATTAACGACAAATAACCATTTTCAAATAAGTTGGTGAGCATTCGTGAATGTTCCTTGGTGATTGACTAATTTTAGTGAAATTTAGTTTCAGCACAACAATGATACGACAAATTGCAGATTTGGACAATCCCGACAAGTTAGAACAGTCTGACAAGCTGCTTGCTGTTAGGCTTGAAAAATTTCTAGTCAGTGCTTGTTTCGCCACTTGAAATCAAATATTAAAAAAAACTTTTTTCTTCAACACGAGCTATAAGAAACCGCTCTGCAAATCCTTTACGACATATTGAAATACATGTTCGCAGAAAATTGGAAACTCGTCCACCATGCGAAGCTCCTTTTTGAACTAAATGGAGACATACGCAATGTAGTAATATATATTTTTTGAAATATCTTTCAAGGTAGTTTGAGAAATCAAAAATAGAACTTTTTAGACGCGATAAGTATGTTCCTTCTAGAGTTCTTATAATCAGTTGAGAGGTGCATTACACAACTGAAAACACCGTGCTATAAAACGAAAATGATATGCAGCATGATTGTATGGAACTGGGGTCACGTATACTAGCTCCAACATGAAATATTAGTGGAACCATAAAATAAATCTCCTTAGCTGCCAGCAATTAACTCTGAGAATATCTTTGCATAGGCCTAGATCAATCATATAAATGAGTGATATTTGAATGAGGTTTTGTATGCATAACTTTTGATGATTTATTATTTTAATAGTTTAATGACATTTCAAAAACCAACTGTGAAAATAAGTTTTTAAGCTAAATTTTAAGGGCAGTAACAATTTTCTGCATAAATATTATATTTGTATATAATTTTGGGAAATGTGGATACACAACTTTGAAGTGTTTGGATTATAAGCTTTTAAATATAATTCATTTCAGATGATATATATATATATATATATAATATATACATACATAAGTGCCAAGTATGGGCGTTCAAGCATGCCTGGCATGCGTTGGCAAAGTCAAAGTATAACCTAGCAATATATTTAGCATTTGAAACCTAGAGTCAGTCTAGCACCTTAGCTGACAATTTGTATTAGTTCAAATAAATCACTAATAGCTGTAAACATATGTACTTAATGTGGTCTACTTTTTACTCTGTAATCATTTTAGAACACTCTTAGTGTTGAATGAAATAAATTAAAAAACATTTACGATTGATTTTTACTGTTAGTATTACAGTTCATATGCCTTGATTACGTTTGTGTTATTGTTGGCAACTTAAAAGCTTGCTTGCCAATGAAATACCATGTAATTTTTTCAACAATAAGGTTATAAATAAAATGTTAGCTTTTCAAAAGTACTATGTAGGTAAGCTAAGTTGAGCATGGCTTCCAAGTAACCATTGCTTCTAAATTTGTGACGTCACAATATATTATCACTATATCAGATAGAAATTTTTGTTTAAGAATTACATCACTTTTATTTAAGTAACTACTATAATTAAAAAGCTTTATGTAGATGTACAATTGCGTTTTTCTACAGATAAATAAAATGTTAGCTTTTCAAAAGTACTATGTAGGTAAGCTAAGTTGAGCATGGCTTCCAAGTAACCATTGCTTCTAAATTTGTGACGTCACAATATATTATCACTATATCAGATAGAAATTTTTGTTTAAGAATTACATCACTTTTATTTAAGTAACTACTATAATTAAAAAGCTTTATGTAGATGTACAATTGCGTTTTTCTACAAAGATGGAATCATGGCATCTTCCCAAACAATAAAATATTCTTCATTCTATATATAATTAATAAGAACAATTGCAAATTAAGCATAGTTATTTGCATAAACAGCTGGAATATAATAAGAGGGCTAACCAAATGGGCATTACATTTAGATAAACAAAGTTATGCAGAATATTCGAAATGAAAATATGTCTGATGATTTCAAATATTAAAAACATAATAAAAATTATTATATATTTTCTTATATCTAGCTAAACTTCCCCTATTAAGTATTCTCTCTTGCAAAATTCCTAAAGCATTGTAAAACTGCGGGTGTATGGCATACTTTCAATTCATTTGTCACAAGATCACAACTGAGTAGAATAAAATAAACAGTTGCAAGTTCACTAGAAGAAGTCTGCAAATCACAATTCATTTCGTAACATAGAAATATCAATTTGGAATCACCTCCACAAAGCAATAATTTTGAAAATTGTAACAAATTTTTGAAAAGTACCTTACTAAATTTAACCTCATTTGTCTCAATATTGACTGGGTCAATTTCGAATTTTAATTGCTGAATACATGCATCAAAGCGTAGCTTACTCATAATTGTTTCGAAGCACAAACAAATTGCAATATTAAAAGTCCCATAGCTCTAAATACAAAATTTCCCTTTGTTTTTTATATACTAATTCATTATTTTGCCATGCCATCTAGCGAATTTTGAAAACAAACTTCATCTAATGATAGCAAGTATATGTTTATGAACCATTGTAAAAAGGACTCACAAACATTAAAAATGAGTCAGTAATTACATTGCCGCTATATGGCGTTGTAAAACCCATATGAATATCTGTGAATTAGCAATGACAACATTTTGTCCTCCCCTTGACATATATTACTACTCTGATTAAAGAAAGTGAACTACACTTAAACAATTCAAATTACTTGGTGAACTATTTTTATAAATAAATCTCTGACATGTTGGGATTACTAATGCTTTTTTGTGATATTATTTGTAGTTAGTTTTACAGATATTTCTTTGAAAAGACGTAGTTAATTTTTAATTTTTTAATGAATTGCTGTGGGTTACAACTAAATGTTAAATAAAATTCATTACATACCTCATAATAAACTAAAACGTCATTTGTTAGTGTACATTTTTAACAGTCTTTGTTTAAATTGTAATTGTCTTTTAAAAATGAAGTAAATGAAATATAGCAATAAGAGAACATTTTACAAAAGTATTTGAAAAAAATACATTATGTGAAAATTGACATATTACAACAACATAGATTAGTACAAAGTGTGTTTATGAACGCAATAAAAATATTTTATTCATGAAATCAAGATGTTATTTAACTAAAATTGCTTGATGCAACAACAAAATTCAACTGTGCTATTAAAAAGAACCATACTTAAACTGTTATAGCCATCAATGAAGCTTACATAAATAAAAAAATTGTTTTTAGTTGAAATCACTGAGTTTCCAACTATAAAATCATAATTAAGTCCTGTTTTGAGCAAATTACTCTACAAGTTTTGTCAATCATTGAGAAAGTGTGCTTCAAACATCATAACCATAATCAGGGCTAAGATTTATATGCCTAAGGTATAACGCAGATTTTTACCCATATTTGGACACAGCTTTCTTTACTGTATATTTCTATTCTATGATTGCTCACATATTCAATCATATTTCACACATGAATGTCACAGTTGCCAAATATTTCACTGGATTTTCTGTTTCTGAAACATTTTGAAACTGAATGCTCACAAATATTGGAAATTTTTAAACATTTATTTACTGCATCTAGGAATTGAGTTTCATTGCAGCATCTTGAAATTTCGTCCTGACGCTATAATGCAACTGTGAGGGTGGTTTTTTGCATTTAGGTTGGGATACTCAATAATGTAATAGAACTAATACAGGGGGAGATGTACAAAGAAAAGCTGAATGTTTTACAGGAAATCTCCATTTACAAAGCATGAAAATATTTTCACAAATTATAAATAAGCATATAAATCCAGGTGCTAACCATAATTGAAAACACACTAAACAGGATGTACGACATTATAAAATAAGTAAATTACATTAACTCATTATCTGATGTTAGCAACCTAAGCTTCCTATATTACAATTTAATGTAAATATTGTTAATGCAATATCAGAATATGACAGTGAAATGGAATTCCTTAAAATTGATAAAGGCAATTAATTTATGTGCAATATTTTATGTACTATTTTGTAATTTAAACAATAAATCTAAATGAAGGTTAGTGCTACATGAAATAAATATAAATAAGTAGTAAGGAAGGTCCTGGTTGTATATATGCAGTTTTCTAAATGTGATCATTTTTAGCAACTTTTTACAAGTAGTATAATAATAAGTCCTTCTGGTTCCACTTTTTTCTGATTGGTTGAGAGGGGTGGCCTTTGACCTGAGACGCCATGGATATTGCCAGAGGTGTTGTGCTGACGTCATGGAAGTAGTGTACTTTTACTAGTTTTTGTGTTATTTATGTGGCCTAATTTAGTTTGCATTTTTTAGTTTACAGTTTTTTATGTTATTTATATGGCCTAATTTAGTTTGCATTTTTTAATTTACAGTTTTTTATTAACATCACACATGAATTTAGTTTACATTTTTTTACTTTCACATATTAGCTTACATTTTTTAGTTTTACTTTCACACATTACCTTACATTTTTTAGTTTTACTTTCACACATTACATACTTGTTTTTTATTAACATACATGACATTGGAAAATACCACATTAATTTAGTTTACATACTTATTTAACATATTAGTTTTTTTATGAATATACATGACATTGGAAATATCACATTAATTTAGTTTACATACTTAGTTTACATACTTGTATTTTTATTAACATACAAAACATTGGAAATACCACATTAATTTAGTTTAAATTTTTATTTTACATACTTGTTTTATTTGGTAAAATTTAATAACAAATGTTTGAATCAGAGAGATAATAATACTCATTAAAAGTGTAAGGGCTTATTTCATTAATAAAGCAAAATAATTTTTTGGAACTAGTTTATGCAAAAACTCGCAATTTCTAATATTTAATAAACGTACATGGTAAAACCCACATATGCGTTTAAGAAAAGACAAAAATGTAATTTATTCTACACTTTGCTTATAATGACCATATATATCACACTATTAAATTTGTCTATTGTGTTAGTTTATCATCATTGTTGTTGAGGAAATTCTGTAGGACACAAAGTATACAATTAATCATATCAATGCCTGCCAGGCTCAAAGGTCAATTTGTGCTACAAACTCCTGCCCAATTCATACTACTTTTACACTTTTATATTGATTTTGATAATAAAATAGTCGTTTTTTAGAAAGATAAAAATCCTGTTGCTGTGTCATAATCCTGAATCAATTTGGAAAGTAGTAACGCCTAAATAATATATATGAAACAACATAGTTTTAATTTATATATTTCAATTTATAGTAAGAATATTTGAAAGTGTAACATGTGTTATGAAATTTATTAAAATTGTGTAACTTGTGGTCATTAACCAATTATGCTTCCTTGCTAACATTATCTTCAAAGAAAACAAGTATTCTTGAAAAGCATAACAAGTGTTAAAAATTGGATACTTCAATTACTCAGTACATCTGGAAACTTTCATTTGACTATCCATTTTCAGGCTTCAAACACATACCACTGTAAGTAGTTTTTTATTAATTTTTATTTACAAAATTTTAAATTTTAAGCAATCTTGAATTCTTACCTAATTAATTAAGATTTATATATCTAAATATATGAGTAAAATTTATTTTTAATATTTACATTTGGTTAAATTCATTATCTAAATCTTTGAAATTCAATATCCTTAAAAACTATCATATAAAGTCATTTATTCTTTGGAAGTTTGGGCATATATATGGTCATGAAGATTCTTTCTAGAAGAAACTTAAAATGGTTTATGAAAAAAATTCTGATGTTATTTACCATTTGAATCAATTTCAGTTTATTGATTTCAGATAATCACAAGATGACTGCACAAAATTAACCAATAAAACAATTATTAAACTCCTTTTGATTTTTTATCATTATTGATAAATAAATATCTAGTGTTATATTTTAATTAACTTAATATTGGAAATACCAAAGCATAAATTCATAATTTTTTTTTACATTTGCCATACAGTCAAAATTGGTATTTCTAATATTAAGTTGCTAATGGTTTTTAATATATATATACCTTATTTTGAAGTATTGTATAAACATATTTTTTTTAAATTAATGTATGTATATGTTCACATAGTAAATACACCTTGAAAAAATTTTATTACATATTTAAATAAATGCAAAAAATTTAATTACTCAAGCAGAAAGTTGAATTGAAGATGTATTAAGGTTCTAGTTGAAAATTTTGAATATTAAAAAATTGCCTGAAGTGGTCAAAATCTAATTCCTTAAAGCTAAGTTTTATAAATAAAAAAAATTGCCTGAAATGGGCATAATCAAATTCCTTAAAGCTAAGTTTTATAAATAGAAAAAATTGCCTGAAATGGGCAAAATCAAATTCCTTAAACTAAGTTCTATAAATAGAAAAAATTGCCTGAAATGGACAATCTCTTTTGGATATAGTTTCTGTGATTTATAACTTGTAAGGTGAAATTAAAATATATATATATATATATATGTTATTTATTCATTCTGTGAAAAAGCTTTAATCTTGGTTTTTTGGATTGTTTATAGGAAACCATATGGATAACTTTCATTATTATTTAAGTAATATCTTTTATCATCAAATGACGAAAGAGAAGTCTTCTCTGTACTAATTAAACTGATTTTATGTTTTTTATTTCTCAATGTATAATTGTTTGAAACACCAATTTTATTTGTTTCTAAACAATTTCTATAATCTTGAAAAGCTTTTCTTTTTCAACTTTTGTTATTCCTTTCAAAGTGTTTTTATTTATATTATTAACTTCATATGAATACATTTTGCTCTTCAAGGCAATAAATCATCTAAATATATACTTTCAGGTGTTTCAATTTTAAGATATCCAGGAATTTTTTTAAATCTTTCATTGAATAATTTGTGATTCATATCAAAATTACTAAAATCAAATAATTCATAATTGTCATTAAGTGTTTTCAAATCATTAACTATATCTTTAGTTTTTATATTTAAAATCAAACTGTCTGTATCCATATAATTTAAAGTTATAATATTCTCACCAAACAATGGTTTGATGGTAATGATATACTAGAAAATCGTCAAAATCAGAATGTGTTTAAAATTCTAGCTTGCTTTGTTCCTTAATTAATTTTTCCGTAGTCTCAGTTTTATTTTCACATTAATCCATCCTCTGATATTTTCACATGTTTTTCCAAAGAATGCATTATTTAAAAGTTTATAAAAATCTTTTTCAAAACTATTTTTGCTTTTAAATGCATGTTCATGTTGTGGTCAATGTACCCTTCTAAAACTTTCTTCTGTTTAAATGAAATTACTCTGTGCACTTTACCCATTTCCATGCCCATTCATAAATAAAACCTTAATAACCTATAATGGCAAAAATAGAATGTTTTATCATATTGATCACAAATAAGCTTTGGTGTAGGACAAACACTTTTAAGAGCAATTTGATTTTGATATTCGCTATATTCAGAAGGGTCTACCTTTCTTTTAACTGGACAAAACGGAAAGTTTTTTGTTTTATTTTTCAATTTATTTGGATATAATAAGTCACACTCAATAAAGTATCCAATAGGATTGTTATCAGAAGTTCCAATTATTTTCTCAATTAGGTCCTCATTTACTTCTAAGAACTTAAAATCACTAAAAGAAAGGTTTGTTTCATTGTCCAACCATATAGATTATTTGTGTCAATATGCAAAATTTTATTTTCATCTGTTGATTTAATATATCTATCTCCCATTACAGAACTAATTCCACCCTGAATATTTTGTTCAATTGAAAGTACAATGTCAGGATCTTTTAGATAATCTAATTGAACATTCATGAATTTTAATCCAGATTGCCAAGTATATCCAGATAATGAGTATGCATAGCATCAATTTAAACCATATTTTTCTTTACCAACTTTAATAAAATTTTCAAAAATATCTGCCAGTAATAAAACACCAACTTTTAAATACAACATTCTCAATTTCTTTCCAGATTTAATTTCATAATTTATTAGTTCTTTCTATTTTATCTTCATTTGGAGCCTTTTGAGTTAGAGTTGAAAAGTAGTCTAATTTTTTATCTGGAAGTTTTTCATAAGATTCAGGAGTATCAAAAAATTTATATGGATATGCTAATTTTGAGGGTACAAGTTCACATTCACCAAAATGCTTCTCTAGAATGGGTTTTTGCTCAAGATTATTTTCTAAATTATTTAATGATTATGTAAGAAATCTGTAAGAATCCAAAAACCTTATACAACCATATTGTACAGAAATATATTCTTCTTCAGTTTTACATAAGGGTTTTACAGCCAATTTAAATAATTCATTGAAAAATAAATGTGAATCATATTGTGAATAATTATGAAAATACAAAGGTACAAAAGCTGTTCATTGGTTTTGCACCATCAAATTACAATTATTACAAGCTGCACCTCTGTATTTCTCAGTTAAATGACAATGATCTTTTACTAGTTTTAAGGGTAACTCCTTGCCTGACAGGTCCTTTGGGCCTCTAGTGCATCCACATTCCTTTGCATCTCTAAATTCTTCATTTTCTTTTTAGTAATTTTTATTGAAATGTCACATTTAAACATAAGGAATAACTAGTTTTCTAATTCTTTAATTTTTTGAACAAATAGTTCAACACAATCTTTTCCAAAATAAGAGTTTTATTTTGATTTACATAATTCAGGAATATCTGAATTTACATATATGCCAAAAGCAATAGGTAATTGATTATATAAAATTGTAGTTTTATCAACATCAGGTAAATTACATTTACTCTTGACCTTTTCATTATAACATTCAAAATCTGCATAAATTCTAAATGGAACATCTATTTTATAATAATAATTTTTAAATTTAATTTGATCTTCTTTTGGAAAATATACTTGTGTTGCATCTTCATTTTTAGATAATCTAATATGATTTTCAAAAGTTGACTTTGTTCTACATTTTAACAAACACTTCTTACAAAAGTATAGTTTATTTTTACTTAAATCCTTGTATAGTACACATTTCAAGTTTTTATTAGAACAAAGTGATTTTCATACACCCCAAAATCAATTGCATTTTCATCAGAATAATAAATAGGTAATACATTATAAGAAGTTGATCTATCACCCAAACTTTTAGCTCATAAACATTAATTTTTATTCCATTTTGTTTAATAAATTTTTTAATTCCATTTATTGTTATTGGAAATGTTACTCCATTTAAATTGTATTTATCTAGATTTTTGTCAAAAACACATGTTCTGTTCTGATTTTCAGAACTAGGGTGTTGTGCTGCAATTATTGACCACAAAAACACTTATCATCATTATTAATAATATTTAAAATTGAAGAAGATTTAATTGGTAATTTAACATATGTTCCACTACAAGAAATTTTGTACACTTTAATATTTATACTATGCACTCCAATGAATACCCAGTTTGATCCTTCTAATTTTTCAAAATCATCAATAATTTTCTTTAATTTTGAGGAAATATTAATATTATTTACTTCATTCTTAGCTTTTATTTCTTTGATTTTAAATTGATAAGGAACTATTACATCCTTAAGTGTTTCTTCAATACCTTTTGTAAATTTTAAATAAAATGAAACATTACATTTTAATGGTTGGTTGATTATATTAAAATATTTTATTACTGTTTCTGTAAACTATGTATTAATACTGCAAATGGAATTAAAGTGTCTTTACCTTTAAGGTTTATTGCATCACCTGCAGGTAGTTAAAATTAACATAATTTTTATTTATTTTAACTGTTGGAATATATCCATTAATTTTAAAATCATGATTCTTTTCTATATTTTTTAAATGTTTCTTAATTTTAATATGTGCATTATAATTTTTCTTAACAATTGTCAAATTAGAAGTTTCACAAGTGATATTATTTCTTGCTACCATCTCTCTATATATGTTGGCTAACTGGATATTAATTAAGTTAGTAAGCAACAGAAAACTAGAGTAAAGGAACAGAGATGGAAACATGGAATCTGTCACCTACCATAACTAACTAAGGAGGGAAAATGTTTGAGCAGCTCCTAAATTAAGTAAGATTAATTAGTTGGCAGGTTGTCAAGATTCTACATGGTGACTGTGACAGGCGCCTGACATGAGCAAGGAAAAGAGATTTGAGTTAAGATAGTTGTTTCTTCTCGAATTACTTGAATTGGGGAAAAACCAAAAAAAAGTAAAGGACAAAGAATAGTGTAAGCAAATCAATAGTGATCTGAAAAACAAAAGAAGAAGAAAAGAGGGAACGAACACAACTAATACTACACCAGAGCACAGAAAAATCTAGGAAGGGACCAACCAAAAGAATACTCAAAGCTGAAATGAAAAATGGTACATTCAAAGAAAAAAACTAAAAGTAAACCAAGAACTCAAAGAACTCCTCAGACGAGGAACACACCTGAGACACAAGATGTAACTATATCCCCCAAAAGTGAACAATCCCCAATGGAGCAGGTATTACAAAAGTGAAATTGACTAATGAACTCACAATAGTTCAATTAATGGAAATTATTGATAACAATACTAAGGAAAGGAAAGAATTGACTAGACAAATAGAACACCTAATGAAAAGAATGATAGAGGTGGAAATGAAAAATGTTGAAAAAGAAAGATTGATTGATGAAATCAAAGAGGATACAAGCATTCGGTTGACAGAGCAACGAAATTTGTTCCAACAGCAGATTGAAAAATTGATGGAAGTGAATAAGGAAATAAATGTTCAAATGAACAATTGCAAAAAATGATGACAGAGTTGCATGAAGAGAACATAAGTTTACAAGAAGAAAACATAATTAAACAATTGGAAATTGACAATTTAAAAGATGAGTTACATTTAATCAAGTTGAAGAAGGAGAGATAAAAACAATAGAAAAAGTTGTAGTGGAAAAACCGCAGGAGCTAAATGCAGCAATACCACAAATGGATATAATTGCAGAAGACTATAAAAAAATACAAATGGAAGAGGAGTTTATAGCAAAGTTAGTGAAAAACGTGACAAAACAAGTAAAAGAAAATTGTGAAAAACTGATAGTGAAGAAGCCAATGTTTGAAAATACAATACTGGCAGAAGACGAGGACAATGATACATGGGTATGTAAAGCAATATTACCAAAATTTACAGGAAGAGTGGATAACTATTCACCCACATTTAATGAATGGTTAGAAATTTTTGAAATGAGTATGAAGGAACGGAAAGTAATGCAACAGAGAGCAGCAGCAAGATTCCCACTATATTTAAGTGGTGCAGCATATCATCATTACTTAGTACTAGAGAGACAAACCAAAATGAATTATAAAAAATTGATTGGAGAATATCAACAATATTATGATGATGAAAGTTTTAAGAGTCAGTACAGAATGTTCTTAAACAGGATAAAAATGAATAGCAGGGATGATTTACAAAACTGCATGTCTCAAGTAGAAAGACTATTGAAACTTAGTTCTAGAGAACAGAGATATTCAAAGTATTATTTATTTGCACATATCTGTGAAGGTCTACCAGAGGCAATACAAACTCGCCATGCAAATTACAATGGAAAGTAATGTGAGGATCAATGAAAAATCAACAATTGGGAAAGAAATAATAAATCATACAATGCTGATGGTTAACAAGCCAATAGGTAAACCAGTGAATACAAATCAGGAGAGGAACTGGTGAAAATAAAATTGAAGGATGGCACAATAAACAAATAAAAAGAAAAGACCTAAAATGTCAAATGTGTGGCAATAAAGGGCATAAGGAAAATGCAAGCTGCAAATTAATTGGATAGAAGAAGAAGAAGCATATTTCGACAAAGAAGATTTAATTGAAAATGAAGAAGAACAAGAGGAAGAGGAAGAAATTGAATTGATGGAAATAGAAGATTTAAATTAGAGGGAGCGCCTTATCTGATAAAACAAGCACCCATGTTAATAATAACTGATCTACTAAAAATGAACACAATAACAGTTGTGATTAATGGAGTGATGCTAGACACTACAGTAGATACAGGAGCAGTTATATCAATAATAACTGACGAACGCACAGTGAAAGTTGGGTTTCAAAGAAAGCAATTAAATAATGAGAAGAATAGATTGATAAATGCATCAGGCAATTACATAGATGTAAAAGGTAAGTTGGAAAATGTACTTATAAGAGTAGTGAATATGACATTCCAACAAACATTTACAGTAATCAATACAGATAAAAACGAACTACCATATGAAGTCATACTTGGAAATGATTTTCTAATGAATAATAAGTGTATCATAAATTACAACAACAGAATGATAATGGTACAAGAGGAGGTAGTAACAACCTACAAAGAAGAAAATGTGGATGATACAATACTGTTTAAGTTGACACAAGATGTGAGAATATTGCTGAACAACTGGAAAATGTGTGAAATCAAAACAGTGGACAAGGTAAATATGGAGATAATGTAATACAATCAAGTGGGAATAAAAATGAAAAAATTATCAATCCCATCTAGTTTATGTATGATAAGAGAAGGGAGAGGATGGATACCATTGTTGAATGCGACAAATCACACAGTCAACATAAATAGAGAGAAGGTGACCATAAAAGGGAAATGAGTAAAAACTGAAAATCAGATGGTGAATAAAATGATTAATATAATAACAGAAAAGGAGGAGCAAACATTTCAGATACTGGAAATTAAAGAGGAAGAGTATCAACATTTGAATAATGAAGAAAAAAGGGAATTGATAGGAATTCTGAATAAGCACAATAAAATATTTAATTTTGGCGAAATCAGCGTGGGAAAGGTGATCAGAGAGACACACAAGATAATCACCACAATGGATGAACTGATAAGGTTACCCTGTAGAAGGGTACCGGAGAATTTAAAAGAAAATTACAACACAATCTTAAATGAGTTAATTGATAATAAGATTATAAGGCCAAGTGAAAGCCCCTATGCATCACCAACTGTATTCATAAAACAGGGCAATAAATATAGGTTGTGTATAGATTTCAGGAAACTTAATGATGTAACAAAAAAAGATGCTTATCCATTACCAAGGATAGATGACATGATCTAAAAGCAACAAAAAATAAAAATTTTACGTGTATCAATCTATGCAAAGCCTATTGGCAGGTGCAGATGGAACTGAAAGACATTGAAAAAACAGCATTCATAACGCCATATGGAGTATTTGAGTGGATGTACATGGCTTTCAGACTGTGTAATGCACCAGCGACATTCCAATGATATGTAATAAAGGTACTGAAACAAAACAATAAGAAAATGGAGGAAGGAATATGCACATACATTAACAATATATTGATTGCAAGTGATACTGTAGAAGAGCATTTGGAGAAATTGGATAGAACATTGACAATTCTGTATAAAGCAGGATTACAAGTAAATGGGAAGAAATGCGAGATTTTAAAAGCCAAAGTTGTATTTTTAGGAAGACAAATACAACAAGGAAAAATCAAAATAAAAAATAACGCAAAAGAAATGATTCTAAACATTAAAAGTCTGAAAACGAAAAAAGATGTGCAAAGAATAATGGGTTTCATTAATTACTATGGATCATTTATACAGAACATAGCCCAAAAGATGAATAAAATAACAGTGTTACTGAAAAACTTGAAACCATTTGAGTGGACATGGAAGGAAGAAGAACAATTAGAAAACATAAAAAACGAACTTGCTAAAATGCCATCATTAAACATGCCAGACTACCAAGAAGAATTCATTTTGAACTGTGATGCAAGTAATGTAGTGATAGGGGCATGCTTAGGGCAAATGAAAAATGGTAGAGAAGTCCCAATACAATTCTTTAGTAGGCAATTGAAAGCTAGCAAAGAAAATTACAGTTCAACAAAGTTAGAGATGCTAGCATTGGTGGAGAGTATAAAGAAATTTAGATACTTTCTGATTGGGCAGAGATTCAAAGTACGAACTGACAACAGTGGGCTGGCATGGTTGAAAAAATTCTCAGGCAACAAATCATCAATAGTATCACGCTGGATAGAATATTTAAACAAGTTCAGATTCACAATAGAACATAGAAAAGGAACACTACATAAAGACGCTGATTTCTGGACTGCATTACTGGAGTATCAAAGAGATGTGGAAAAAGTAGAAAGAGAAAAGAAAAAATTCGATTTTTTGCCACATAATGAATACAAGGAATTGCTGGAAATTAATGCAGATAAGAAAGGCCAAGTGATAATGCCCATTGTAATTAAGTAGGAAATAGAAGAAAGTGAAATTGTTGAAAAACAAAACATGGACATGATAATGATAGAAATAAGAGAGAAATTGAAGAATGAAAATAAACAACTGAGTGAAGAAGCAAGTAGTTATTACCAGAGATACACATGGTAAGTAAATGGAAATGGATTACTATACATACAAGGGAAGACACTTAGAATAGCAATCCCAGAGTACTACAAAAGAGACTTGGTAAAGAAAATTCATGAGAAAGGACACATTGGAATAAATCAGATGGAACAAACCTTTAATGCAAGGTTTATAACAATAGGAATCCGAAAAGTTGTAGAAGATGTGATAAATAAATGTACCACATGTTTGTTGAACAATAAAAGTCACTTTCTGTAACAAACTGCGCCATTAGAGAAAATCATTGCAACAGCACCAAACCAAATAGTACATGTTGATTTGGAAAAATTGTCACAAGACGATGAAGGATATCAATATATTTTGGTAATAGTAGATAATTTCACAAAGTATGTGAGAATGATTCCATTGGATTCCACAACAGTGAAAATAGTAACAGAGAAAATAATGAAAGAGTGGATATTAAAGTTCAGAATGATGGAGGTAATAATATCTGATAGAGGAGTACAGTTTGAAAGTAAATTATTTGAAGAGATGGCAAAATTAATTGAAATAATGACTCAAGCAAATGGGGCAGTGGAAAGACTGAACAGAATGATGATTAAATTAATAAGAGTGCTAATGTTGAGAGTTGGTGGAAGAGATTGGAGAGAAGTAATAGAGATGGTAGAGTATTTCTATAATACTTTGGTACACTCTACTACGGGCACAACACCATTTAGAGCAATGTATGGTAGGGAAGCAGCAACGCCTATCTCAATGCAATATAATACTTATGCAGAAAAACTGGATAATGAATATATTAGAAAGATTAAAAATCAGTTAACAGGAATCCACAAAGCGATGTGTCACAACACTAAAAAATCCGCAATAAGACAGCAAAGAAATTTTAATAAGAAGATCTATGGAAAACGACACAGGAAGGGTGATAAAGTTTACATGTACACATTAATGAGAATACAAGACCTAAACCAGGTAAGGAAATTAAAAACACAGTGGTCAGGGCCATTTTTCATTTCACAAACATTGCCTAATAATAATTACAAACTTAATGATGGTAGAGTTTTACATTTTCAAAATCTGCAGTCAATACATTGACCCAGATATACAGGACATAAGTGGAGAATCAGAAATGGACATGTCGGAGCAGCCATCCACTAGTTAATTTGCAACAACAACATATAGTTCACAACCATTCTCACACAAGCAAACATCCACAACAACTAAATCATCTAGATCAGAAGAACAAGAGAGTAGAATGACTAGAATTGGAAAATATAAAATCCACCTATATTTCATTGCAAACAGAAAAATTGGATACAACTCACAGAATAACTTATCACCAGAAATGAAAAGATTCCTACAACAAAATTCGTCAACAAAAGAAACAGAATCATCAGCAATCCCCATAGTGAATGATAAACAAAATAGGCCAGTATGCAACACAATTGTATCATATGCAGAAAACATGAAAGAAGATTTCAATTAACCATATTTCAAAAGTATGGTGCACATAATGCTCGAGGAAACATTCACACTGAAGGATGTACAAAAACTGATTAAAAACAAGAATAAACTCATTAAGAAATGTGAACAAGTTAATTTGGACAGGAACCATTTGATGGTGATATACTTCATTAAACAAACAGAGATGACCTCTAGAAGTCTAGAAACACACATAGAAGAAATGTTGAAAATGGCTAAAGAACACAAAACAAAAGTGATAATAATTGTGAGACCTCAAAGAAAAGAAGAGATGCCGGAGTTTTTGCAGACCTTAGAAGAAAAATTGGAAAATGTTTTCATAATGGAGAAGGGTAGCACAGCAGTATCAGAGATGATTAACATAGATTTACAAATCAACACAATAGTGCCAGCAGAAAGAGTGATGGTCAAACCAAAAATTGCCATAGATTTGTATTACCAAGAATGACAGAGCATCTAGAGGAAACAGGAAATCTGTATGTGAAATGTAGTATGAATCAGACGCTGGAGCATTTGAAAAACATTGTGGATGTATGGAAGGAAATGAAAACTGAAAAGCCTGTACATGAAGAGTGGCCTATGATTGAAATAAAATTGCCCTTAAAAACGTATCACAAAACAGTGGAGATGGCCCTATTAGAAATAAGAAAAGCATACAAGATGGATTCAAAACAAAATTTCAGAAACATGATTTTCAAAGAAGTAAATGCACTGCACATATGAGCAAGAACATCAATATGGATATTGAGTATAGCCCTAACAATCAATGAAAGCTAGTCTTGCCAATAAGAAAGAAAGAGAGAACAAGCATTTCGAAAAACAAAAGATACAAGATAGCTATAGCTCTGATACCAGTAAACATAAAACAATGGATGCTACAGTATGTGGAAATACTACCATTATCACCAACCAAGAAGACACAAAAAAAATTCAAGAAGTATTACACATGACTGCTAAAGCAACAGCATACACTAGGCAGACCAAGCATTGTAGAACTTGCCAACAAAACAGGAATATGTCCAGCAGAGATAGATATATTGAATGATGAGGTGAAAAAGTACATGTGGGGAGCTACTTCGAATAAAAAACTGAAAGTGTTGAAACAGCAAACTTGGATAACAACTCGCAATCTAATAAGAAGAGAAAGGGCCAGTACACTGGATATGATACAAGAAATAGCAAAGAAGGAGATAAACAAAATGATTACAAACAAGATGAAGAGATACATCAGGGAATATCCCCAATGTGCCTATACCAAAATAATCAAGAAATCGGAAGTTATGTGAAAAGAAGGTGAAAACAGACCAATAGAAATAATAGAGATGGTCAGTAAATCACAGGAAGAAGTGCAGATGGAAGAATTATTGTTACAATCAAATGCAATCAAACTAACCCCAAACACACAGAGAGAAATAGACAAAATCAACATGGAAAAGTGGGGAGAAAAAGAGCTGAGTGAAATATCTTGGGTGGATACAGATGACGAACATCTATTAATAGAAATAACTGTAAAGAGAGAAAAATCAGACAACATAGTACAGAGAATATATGGCAAAGTGTATGAGAGAGAAACAAAGTCAATGATAAAGATTTACAAGACAGGAAATAAACCAGATGCTACAACTGCAAAATCAGCTAGGAGTAGATATTGAATGTATAACCTCAAAATTTGTGATGAAAGCCAAAACTGCTCAAAATCTGATGAAACATGGGCTAACAAACATGTTCTGGGAAAATATAAAGACTAGTAAAAACAATTATCCCACAACATTCAGAATGGCAACAACCTCAAGAATGGAAGGATCATATGAGGATATAGAAAAACAAAAGTTGACTACATTACTAAAGTGTACACTGCTGCCAACAATATCTGTACCAATACTATTGCCAATGTGGAGACTAAAAAACAAGAAAGCAGTAAAAGCATTCTGGCATGAAAAAAACACATACATGAACAAACTGGAAGATGTAGAGAAAATCGTAAATGATGAATGATACAAAAAGTCGAAAGAAATCTTAATCAAAAATGACAACAAATAGAGAATATATATCAAAGGTGTAGTAACCCCATATTACCTGTATTGTGATGGAGAGGCAATACATAAGCAGATAAAGAACGTGTGGAATGAGATCGAAAAAAGAAACACTCAAACAGTAATGTTGTTCTCAGGTATAAATGATATAGTATGGGGCGAATTATGGAGTCCTCGATACAGGTACTATGATTTAATGTGATGAGTAGAGATTATAACAATGATAAGATTGGTAAAGAATGATCTGGATCATATAACAAGAGAAAAAGTGAAGAACAACATAAGGGCATTTTACAATGAAGCATCAATATCTAAATCACTGAGATCCACTTATGAGTTTTTCTATCTGAACACAACATTAAGACCTGAACTGGCACACACAAGCAGAGTGGATTTGATGATGACGCTCATGATAGTGATTAAAGGGCTATGGCTTTAAGAAAAATATTATGATGAGTTTAATGGAAAATTAAATGAACTATGCAGCATGTGCACAATATCAAATAAATTGAAGAATCCAGTGTTTCTAAGACACAAGAAAATTGTGACAACAGAAAAAGATGTGGTGCTGAAGATAACTAAGGACGAGAAATTCAAAAAAAAACAGAATGGGAGATGCAAGAAGCCAATACTATTATAAAGCAGGCAGTTGAAATGGTCCATGGTGAAAGAGTTATTATCCTTAATTAGCTATGCTGGAGGGGGCGTGTAACATAATCCAATCATGTGGTCAAGTGAAGAGAATTAGAGGAAAGAACTAAGACTAACTTTAGAAATAAATATTTATTGTACACACATGATTGTTATTATTTAAATCATTTGAAAATTATAAAGCAGTACTTTGATATTAATTAATTTGGCAGTACATTTGACAAATGGTGAAAGACTGAAGTTGCAAATGCTAATTAATGCTGATGTGCGTAAATCAGCAGATGAAGGAAAATCAGAAATCAGAAAACTGTCAACAACTGAGATTTAACAGGTACTAGCCAAATATTTGATTGTTTAATAGTTTCAAGTATAAAAGTGGTGCAATTTATTATTTTGATGATGACTAAAATTCATTGGATTTACTTCATTTATTTTTGTCAGGTTTATTTATTAATTACAATGGAAAGCTAAATGGTCAAGCACTAGGGTATTCTTGACAGTGGTCCCCAACTTCATTTAACGGGAGCTTGGAACAGCCTTGCACCTTACAATCACCTTTCAAAAGTGCTGTGTGGCTGGTAGCTGTTGTTTACCTGATGTGCTCTTAGGTTACGTATAAGTATAGGGTTTTTTTATTTGTTATAGCTTTCCTATCATTCATTGTTTGTATTACTACCTTATTATCTTTAGGTTAACCCTCATAGAAAGTTACATGATTTATTTATATCAGATGTCAGTAATCTCATTAGATGTATTTGACTTCGGACTGAACTACAAGCTATCCTTTTTATTGCCGGCTGCATTGGTTGTTCACATATATATTAGGTAAACATGTACAACTATATCTTTAGGGATATTACATGTAAGGCATCATAACAAGCTAATGCATCCCGGTTGCGTATTTTACTCATATTACAAACTCGTTAATAACAAGAACTATCAATGTCTTAAATCAGTAAGTTATCACACACTATTGCTTTCTAATACACTGTTCCACACACTGAGTCACTTGAGTCACATGTTGGGGTTTATCTCAATGTCCAAGTAATAGCTGGAGTTAATCGTGATTGCCATTTCTCCAATTCCTCTTTGTGCTTTGCCTCTGGTCGGGTCTCGACCCTTTACATCTTACCATCTCTTGTCTCGCACCTAAAATTTACTGTTGTTAATCTGAGTTTCAATGTTGGTTAACTGGATATTAATTAAGTTAGTAAGCAACAGAAAACTAGAGTAAAGGAACAGAGATGGAAACATGGAATCTGTCACCTACTGTAACTAACTAAGGAGGGAAAAATGTTTGAGCAGCTCCTAAATTAAGTAAGATTAATTAGTTCAAGATTCTACAATTGTCTAGAAAATTTTTTTTTAAAATAATGGTTCTATATATTTTTGATCTTTACCCAACTATTAAATTTATTAGGATATCCTGGCCATTTAACAAAGGCCATTCCTTTATTTTTTCTTAACACTTTTTCAATTCTAAATATATCTTCATAAAATGACCCTTTTATTTCTTCATCAGCTAAATCCTTCAATGTGTATGTTATAGGGTCTGTTAATTTTAATTTATTAATAATAAATATTTCTTCAGTCCAGTTTGGAGTATAACCTTTATCAAAAACTTTCCTTTTAAGTTTACTTATTCTAACTTTATCACCTACTTTAAATTTGAATTTAAGCAAAATTGGAACTTTGTTCCATGGTTCTTTAACATCTAGGCTTTCAATGTCATTATACAAATTGTTAAGCCCACTATACAAATTGTTGTAAACTTCATCTTCATTTTTCTCTTTGGAAGCTTCAATTGGAGTAATTTTTATAGAGGTATGTTTTGTATTATTGTATTCATTTAATATTTTAGAAAGTTTATCCTGCTTTGGGAATTCTTTATACATTTTATTTTTAATTGTTCTATTAAATCTTTCTACAAGTAAATTTTTTTCAAGGTTTTCTGTTGAATACATTTTAACATTGTACTTATCAAGAAGTTCTTGAACATATTTATTATAAAATTCCTTTCTTTTATCTACCCATAAAAGCTTTGGAACTCTAGAGGATGAATGTAATTCACCCTTTAATGCATCTCTAACAGGAATAATCCATCCATATTTTGAAAATGCATCTAGAATCATAATCAAATATTTAAAACCTTTGTTTCATTTACTAAATTTTTGCATATCAACTAAATCAACACACCAAATTTCATCCATATGATTTACAATCACCTGCCTTCTGTAATATCCTCTACCAGGCATTATCACTGTTTATCTACTGTTACTGTATGTTATTGCGGGTAAGGATTTACTTGTTGTTACTGCTTGACTGGTTTCTTCTGTTAACTTGTGTAACCTAGAATTAACTGTTCACTATTTAGGTGACGAAGCCATGCAACGATCTTCTGACAGGCATCTGCCCAAAGCGGATCTCCACATCCAGTTTCACCATTCCATCTGATGGTTGAGTACCACTTCTCAGCTCAATTGATATCTCTTTTGTGTATCCTACTTTAGCTCAGTGTTACTCAAGACACAACACAATTTGACTTAAATCTATTATGTGAAAGTGTTATATCAATTTGCAACCTGAATTGTTACTAGTTGTTTGTTTAATATTACATGTAGCCATTACCAAAATATATTGGCTTAGTTAAATAAGTTCTTAAAGTTCTTATCAAATTCTTACACCTACTTTCAATGTATTTATAGTATTTCAAAAGAAGTACCTGTTGATTCAAATTTAAACTTCTGCCAAGATGGCGGCGATAAAATAATGTAAGCATTATTTTGTCAAAAATTATTTTTATCAACTGATACAAATATCTCTTTTTTGACACATATTTTATTCTTGGTTGCATTTTACAAGTTAATCTGAAATCATAGCAACTAATCTGATTATAATATTTTTTAATCAACTCCTTTTTGATCTTACTCTCTTCTGCAACATTTGCATCTTATTTCTGATTATTTTTGGATAATGCTACAACAGGATCCAATAAAGTTCTAAACATCTTGCACCAAGCAAATGAAACAGAGACAATATTGAGATCTGAAATACAACAATTAATGGAGAGAATGTCAACATTGGAACAAGAGAATGAGAACACACTAAGTGAACTAAAAATCAAAATGGATAACCACTTGGATAAACAAAGTGAAACTTTTCAAAAATATATTACAAACCAGTTGGCACAATCAAACAAAGCTTTTCATTAGCAAAACCAGAAATGGGAGAGGATATGCCAACAATTGGAAGATGCATGCAAGCAACAATTCTGGATAATGATATCCAAGCTCAAGAGATAGAACAGCTCAAAGATAGACTAAGATCAAATGAGTTAGACAGAGATGAAAATCATGAAAACCAGAAATGAGATATAGAAGATCTGAAATGGAAATTAAAAGAACTACAAGAAAACAGAGATGAAAATCTGAAGATAATAGCAATGCATGAACTTTAAAAAAACACTTCAGAGAAATGGAGTAAGATTTCATTATCTAAATTATTAAGCCAATAGTTTTATGGTAATGGCTACTTTTAACATTATGTAAATGCAGTTAGTGTCAATGCCTGGTTGCTTTACTTAATCAAAACAACAAACTTTAAAAAAACACTTCAGAGAAATGGAGTAAGAAGAGGAAATGGAAAAAAGAAAAATCATCAATGAGATAATGAGAGTGGTGACAAGTCAACTCACAGTTAGTGAACAAACAAGTAGACAAGTTAAAACTCAATTACTCAACATAACTAGTTAATCAGATAGAGGAAAGTTTGATGTAGTAACTCCTCACCCGCAATTTACTGAGTGACAATTATCAGTAATAATGCACAGTGCAAATAGGCCAGGTGGAGGATGTTACATTTGGTTATCCAGCCATTTGTTGACAGCTAGTTATCTGATACATGTAGAAAGGAAATGCTAGTCAGCTAATCGAGAGAAAACCCCTACATCTAACATAAGTGCACTTTAATGATCTAGCATAGGGACCCTAGAATCATTCCCTGTGATGTATCCAGACCACTACTAAACACTGCTCAATTAGCTCAACATTGTATTAAATAATCAAACTGTTAATAAGATGAAAAATACGAATTGTAAGTAAAATTCTTTATCAAATGCTTACAATGCTTTCAATGTATTTATAGTATTTCAAAAGAAGTACCTGTTGATTCAAATTTAAACTTCTGCCAAGATGGCGGCGATAAAATAATGTAAGCATTATTTTGTCAAAAATTATTTTTATCAACTGATACAAATATCTCTTTTTTGACACATATTTTATTCTTGGTTGCATTTTACAAGTTAATCTGAAATCATAGCAACTAATCTGATTATAATATTTTTTAATCAACTCCTTTTTGATCTTACTCTCTTCTGCAACATTTGCATCTTATTTCTGATTATTTTTGGATAATGCTACAACAGGATCCAATAAAGTTCTAAACATCTTGCACCAAGCAAATGAAACAGAGACAATATTGAGATCTGAAATACAACAATTAATGGAGAGAATGTCAACATTGGAACAAGAGAATGAGAACACACTAAGTGAACTAAAAATCAAAATGGATAACCACTTGGATAAACAAAGTGAAACTTTTCAAAAATATATTACAAACCAGTTGGCACAATCAAACAAAGCTTTTCATTAGCAAAACCAGAAATGGGAGAGGATATGCCAACAATTGGAAGATGCATGCAAGCAACAATTCTGGATAATGATATCCAAGCTCAAGAGATAGAACAGCTCAAAGATAGACTAAGATCAAATGAGTTAGACAGAGATGAAAATCATGAAAACCAGAAATGAGATATAGAAGATCTGAAATGGAAATTAAAAGAACTACAAGAAAACAGAGATGAAAATCTGAAGATAATAGCAATGCATGAACTTTAAAAAAACACTTCAGAGAAATGGAGTAAGAAGAGGAAATGGAAAAAAGAAAAATCATCAATGAGATAATGAGAGTGGTGACAAGTCAACTCACAGTTAGTGAACAAACAAGTAGACAAAAGAAACCAGTCTATGAGAATTCAATGCTGCCAGAAGATTTTGACACCAAGACAATACCATGTAAGGCAACTCTGCCCAAATTTAATGGGAAAGTGGACACCTACAACCCAACATTTCTAGAATGGCTGCAAATGTTTGAGATCACAATGGCAGAGAGAAAAGTGAACCAAAGGGCAGCAGCCACAAGGTTCCCACTGTACCTACCAGGAGCGGCCTATCATCACTACTTGTTCTTGGATGCGGATATAAAACGAAATTACAAATTACTAATTGGAGACTTTGTGGACTACTACAAAAATGAAAGCTTCAAAATCAATATTGAATCATATTGAATTCTACAAAAATGTGAAAGATGGATGACATCTGAAACTATATCCAACAGATAGAGCAATTGTTGATGCTTAATTCAAGGGAAAATAAGTATTCCACATATGATATCTTTTCTCACATCTGCAAAGGCATGCCAGAGAACATCTGTATGCAATTTGAAATCAAGTTCAATGCAGACAATAAGTTAGAGAAGATTATTAGGAAAGCCAATAGAGAACAACACCTGCATCTATGAAAAGGTCATATGGAATAAGGAATAGCCAACAGAATGGAGAAACAACTATACACCACAAACAGGGAACACCAAAGCATACAGAGAAAAGAAAGTAGAGAAATTCATCAACATAAAAAATAAGGATGGGAAACCGCAAAAAATAAGAGAAAGAGACATAAAATGCTACACTTGTGGACCAAAAGGACACAGAAAGAATGAATGCAAAAAACAAATCAATATGATTGGAGAGGAAGAGGCGTATTATGATGACAAGGATTTATTCGAATCTGAATCAGAACTGGCAGAAGACCCCCAAATGGAAGAAGAATCAGAAAACTAGCCAGAGCACCAACTCAAAAAAAACTGAACACTGATAATGATAATGACGAATCTGGACAACAGTAACATGATAACAATAATGATAAATGGGATTTTAACAAAAAGCAAGAATTGATATGGGAGCAGCGACATCAATAATAACAGATGCATGACAAAACTGGGATTTAAATGAGAAGATCTACAATGTTCAAGCAAAAGTATATTGATACAAAAGCCAAGATCAAGGCAGTACAGATTTGAATAGCAAATACAACTTTCAAGCAAACACTAGTGGTAATAGACACCCACAACAACTTACTGCCATATGAAGTGACATTAAGGGATGTTTTACTGATGAAGAATGGATGTGTAATAAATTACTCTGACAGAACAATCAAAGTATGTGAGGAGGAAATCAAAATCAAAGAGCAGGAAGGAAAACCATCAATGATAGTCCTTGAACTGGAGGAAGATATAAAATTGCAACCATATCAATGGAGCATGCACAGAGTGAGAACTGAAGAATTGATAACATCAGATATAATGATTTACAACAATAAAGGGATCAATTCAAAAAGAGTGTTGATGCTGTCAAGCATTTGCATGATAAAAAATGGAAGAGGAAAGGTCCCAATACTAAATGCAACAAATCAGAATATCAATGTAAAGAAAGCAAATGTATGAATATTTGGACAATATGTCAGATCTAGTATCAAAGCTATTTGGAGAGCAATGGAGGACATTGATGAGCAGAGTAGTTTGTATAGTCAACTTGAAGACTTACAAATGAAAACAGGAAGTACTCCACAATGCTGACTCAAGGGCGAGTGGATGAAAACCATCAATATAGCAAGTACTCCCCACAGCCAAATCAAGGGCAGAGGGACAGCCTATTTGAATGGATATATATGGCGTTTGGTCTATGTAATGCGCCTCCAACATTTCAGAGATATATAACAAAAGTGCTGCAAAATAAGAAACATAAGATGGAGGACGGAATAAATGCATACATTGATGACATTATTGTGAATAGCAACATGATCAATGAACACCTGCAAAAACTAGAGCAAACATTATCAATCCTGGTCTGAAAATCAACAGAAATAAATGTGACATTTTAAAAGAAAAGATCATATTTCTGGGACAAGTCATCAAGAAGGGACGAATATGTATGAAGGACAATGCAAGAGATATGATCAGGAGAATAGAGAAACTGAACAACAAGAAGGACATCCAAAGAATAATGGGCTTCTTCAATTACTACGGCATGTTTATCCCCAACATTGTGGGGAAGACTGCCAAGATGACGCAGTTGATGAGAAAATCAGTACCATTCATATGGACATGGAAGGAGCTGGAGGAGCTGGACAAAATAAAAGAGGAATTAGCAAAATTGCCATTATTAAACAGGCCCAACTTCAATGAAACCTTCATATTAGACTGTGACACTAGCAATGTAGTGATTGGAGCAATGCTCCAATTTTTCAGTCGCAAGTTGAAATCTAGTGAAGAGAACTATGGATCAACAAAACTAGAGATGCTGGCACTGATTGAGAGCATAAAGATATTTAGGCACTTCTTAATAGGACAACAATTCAGGGTTTGCACCAACAATAGCGGACTTGCTTGGCTCAAAAAGTTCTTGGGTGACAAATCAGGAATAGTGTTGAGATGGATCGAATATCTAAACAAATTCATCTTCACCATTGAAGAGGAACACTGCATATGAACACCAATTTTTGGACCATGCTTCCTGAGTATCAGAGGGATGCAACCAAGGAAGACGGAGAGAAGAAACAATTCCACTTTTTACCACACATGGAGTAATAGGAGCTGCCAGAGATGAACATTGATAAGAAGGGACAAGCAGTACTACTAATCGTGATAAAGGAGGAAATATCAGAGTCAGAGATCATAGAAAAACAGAAAGAGGACGTGATATTAAGTGAAATCATAAAGAAATTACAGAAGCCAAGTCTGAAACTATCAAAGTTAACCATGAGCTACTATGAGAGGTACAAATGGAAGGGGAACAGGAATGTACTCCTATACATGGAAGGACAAAGTAACAGAATTGCAATACCAGAGTATTTTAAACGCGAATTAGTAAAGAAAATCCACAACAAGGGCCATTTAGGCATCACACAAATGGAAAGTATATTCAATGCACAATTCTTCACAACAGTGATATGGAAGGTCACAGAGGAAATAATTAACAAATGTACGAAATGTCTCCTCCATTGCAAACAACATTTTCCAACACAAAGGGCACCTCTAGAAAAGATCATAGCAACTCAACCAAACAATATCATACACATAGATTTGGAAATGTCAAAAGATGAGGAAGGATATCAGTACCGCAATTCAAAAGCAACCTGTTCCAGGAAATGGCACACCTATTGGAAGTCGTAAATGAAAGAAAAATAGCATACCATCCACAGGCAAATGGTGCAGTGGAAAGACTGAACAGAACCATGATAAAGTTGATCAGAGTTACAACTTCAAGGTAGGAGGTCGCAAATGGAGAGAAGCAATTGAAATGATTGAGAACTTTTACAATATGTCCATACATTCGACAACTGGGATAACACCATTTAAAGGCATGTTTGGCAGAGAAGTGGCAACACTATTATCAATGCAATACTTCGCCTACAGTAAAAAGTTTGTCAAACAATACGTGGATCAACTGAGGAATAAAATAACAGCAATACATGAGACAATGTGTCATAACACAAAGAAATTGGCCATGAGACAACAGCATAACTACAATAAGAAAATTTATGGTCATGCTCATAAACTAGGTGACACAGTCTACACATTTACACCTATGAAACTAACTGCTGCCAAAATGGGCAGCAAGAGATAAATATATGTATGACCCTGAAATATGGGATATAAACTTATTGTCTGAATTTAGGAAAATCAAACAAGATGCAACAGCTGATGAGGAAAAGAGTGTGCCGAACCTGAAAACCCAAAGAAATGACTACATCAAACCCACGGAGAAGGATACAAAGATAATCTTGAATCAGACGTCCAATAAAAGACAGAAGGGACGAGAACCAACACATTACTAATCAGAGGCACAGAGTGAGAAGGCATCTGAGTAGTCCCCAAGGCAAATTCGAGGGCAGGGAGAAAAAAAGACATAATGCCTCTCCCACTTGAGATCTGCATGTATTATCCTCTACCAGGCATTATCACTGTTTATCTACAGTTACTTTATAACATTAGCTGTGTTATTGCAGGTAAGGATTTACTTGTTGTTACTGCTTGACTAGTTTCTTCTGTCATCTTATGTAACCTCAATTAACTGTTCACTTTTTAGGTGACGAAGCCATGTGGTAACCTCCATAATGATCTTCTAGTGGGTGTCTGCCTGAAGCGGATCTCCACATCCAATTTCACCATTCCATCCGATGCTTGAGTGCCACTTCTCAGCTCAATCAAGATAGCTTATGTGTACCCTACATTAGCTCAGTGCTTACTCAAGACATGGCACAACTCTACTTAATCTCTATTGTGTAAAAGTGTTATATCCATTTGCAAACTGAACTGTTACTAGTTGTTCATTTAATATTACATGTAGCCATTACTGCAACTTCCTAACCTACATTTATACTTACTACATATATGGTCATTATATGGTTGTTTATATGTCATCAATTTAGATCTAAAATAATATTAAGATAATTCCTAAGGTTTGGTCATCTGACCATTTGTTGACAGTTAGTTATTTGATACATGTAGTAAAGAAATGCTAGTCAGCTAATCAAGAGAAAACCCCTACACCTAACATAAGTGCACTTTCATGATCTGGCACAGGGACCCTAGAATCGTTCCCTGTGATGTATCCAGACCACTACTAAACACCGCTCAATTAGCTCGACATTGTATTAAATAATCAAACTGTTATTAAGATGAAAAATAAGAATTCTAAATAAAATTCTTTATCAAATTCTTACAATAAGTTTCAATGTATTTATATTGTTTCAAAAGAAGTACCTGTCGATTCAAATTTAAACTTCTGCCAAGATGACAGTGATAAAATAACGTAAGCATCATTTTGTCAAAAGTATTTCTATCGATAGATACAAATGTCTCTTTTTTGACAAATATTTTATTCTTGGTTGCATTTTACAAATTAATCTGAAATCATAGCAACTAATCTGATTATAATATTTTTTAATCAACTCCTTTTTGATCTTACTCTCTTCTGTGATGTTTGCAGCTTATTTCTGATTATTTTGGATGATGCTACATGCACCTCTGATTTGAGGGCAAGCAGAGAACCAGTGAGCACCCCAGAGATCTGCACCACCAATTTGAGGGCACACAGAGAACTGGTGAAACGCAGCACAATTTTCCCTCCAGTCCACCTTGCTGATTCAAGGGCAGTGCAACTATTGGAGTTCCAGGGGAAGGTGAAAGTGTGCAAAGAACTGTGCATATACAAAAGAGATTTGAGGCTGATGTATCAGCAGAACCCACAACTGGTCAATTGCTGAAAACGTCTACTGTGAGCCAACTTGAGGGTGATTCAGTTGAAACTATCAGCATGGACTCACTTGACAGTGAGCCAAGCACCAGTAGACCATTACGGATTAGACAGCTACACGCCCTCTCTGAAAGCACATCTGAAAGAACAGTGTACTCAAAAGACAGAGAGAATGTCAAATATAGACAGGGAAACCCTGCACCCCTTTTTCATTGGAACAATGAAAATGAGAACCAATGCATATCAAAAACTGTCACTGGAAACAAAGAGTTACATCTGAAAGATAGTGAAGACAGAGGGCAGTAATCTACCAATAGTATTAGATGCACAGAAAAGACCAATGATCAACATGATTATAAGCTATCAAAGAGAACTAGACAAAACCATTCAATGACAATACATTCACAGTACAATTCATGTAACTTTCGATGACAACTTCACGCTAGAGACAGCCCAAGCAATCATGGCATACATAGAACAGATTGTGAAAATACTGGAAATCAACATTGACAAAGAAAATTTAACAATTATCCAAATTCTAAAAGAAAAACAGTATAACAAAAATCTGGAAAAGCAGATAGATCAAACCTTAAGAATGGCTCAAGTGCAGGGCATAAAAGTGGTAATCATCAGAAGAACAATGATTGCAGAACTACTACTGTTCCTGAGAGAAATTACAGATACAAGTTGAAAATGTGCTACTATGGGAGAAACTAACAACAAAAGAAAGAAACCCAGAATTAATCTGTTTAAACTCTTAGATCAATTACTGGGTAGCCTACTGCAGACTAATGGTAGACCCGTGCATAGCCATTGATTTATTCAAGCAGGTGAAAACAATAGAAATGACAAC
>CABFPE010001283.1:6277-20836 GCA_900660155.1 Hofstenia miamia | reverse complement strand
CTATTGTGTAAAAGTGTTATATCCATTTGCAAACTGAACTGTTACTAGTTGTTCATTTAATATTACATGTAGCCATTACTGCAACTTNTTTAACAAGTGCAGCCTCATGCAAAGGCAGGAACATATAAAGAAAATACAAGAAATATGGAAGGAAATGAAGATACAAAAGAAGATGGAGAAGAATGGCCAGAGATACATATTGAAGCTCTGTCGAAAAAATACCGTAAAACATCAACAAAAGACTTGAAAAACATGTTGTTCAAAGAAAAGAATGCTCCAGAAATAAGATTCAGAAACTCAGCATGGATCCTAGTGATTTTCACAACACAAGAACAGGAATTGAGGCTACCAATTTCCAAAGCAGAATGCCACAGATTAGCAAAGTCAAAAAGATACGAAATAGTTCTATCCCCAGTGAACACACAAACAAAAAATTGATTATTGAAAGGGCATGTGTAGAAGCTGACATCCCCAGACAAAACAAGAAAATGATGCAAGAGATTGAAAAGCTGATCAGTACATTAATAATTAACAAAAGCCCACTCTGAAGAATGTCAACAGTGGACATAGCAAACAAAACAGGAATCGCGCCAGAAGAGATAACAGTTTTTGATGAGCCCATGAGAAAATACATGTGGGGCGCCACATCTGAAATATGACTAAGACAGGTCAAGACAGAACCCTGGATTACAAAAAGAAAATCATCAAACAGAAAATCATATATACAAAAGAAATCATAACCATGATGAAAGATAAAGAGATTCAACAAACATTAGAACTGGACATGAAGAGTTATGAAAAAGAGAGCCCTCGCTGCACATTTGTAAAAATCATCAAGGGGAGGTATAACCNATTTATACTTACTACATATATGGTCATTATATGGTTGTTTATATGTCATCAATTTAGATCTAAAATAATATTAAGATAATTCCTAAGGTTTGGTCATCTGACCATTTGTTGACAGTTAGTTATTTGATACATGTAGTAAAGAAATGCTAGTCAGCTAATCAAGAGAAAACCCCTACACCTAACATAAGTGCACTTTCATGATCTGGCACAGGGACCCTAGAATCGTTCCCTGTGATGTATCCAGACCACTACTAAACACCGCTCAATTAGCTCGACATTGTATTAAATAATCAAACTGTTATTAAGATGAAAAATAAGAATTCTAAATAAAATTCTTTATCAAATTCTTACAATAAGTTTCAATGTATTTATATTGTTTCAAAAGAAGTACCTGTCGATTCAAATTTAAACTTCTGCCAAGATGACAGTGATAAAATAACGTAAGCATCATTTTGTCAAAAGTATTTCTATCGATAGATACAAATGTCTCTTTTTTGACAAATATTTTATTCTTGGTTGCATTTTACAAATTAATCTGAAATCATAGCAACTAATCTGATTATAATATTTTTTAATCAACTCCTTTTCGATCTTACTCTCTTCTGNAAAGATAAAGAGATTCAACAAACATTAGAACTGGACATGAAGAGTTATGAAAAAGAGAGCCCTCGCTGCACATTTGTAAAAATCATCAAGGGGAGGTATAACCAAACCAGTGGAAGTCTGCAAGATGACAACAAAAACACAAAAAGAGATGTTGGAGGAGGAAGAATTGTTAACATCAACACAGCTAATTTTATCACCAAAAACACTGCAACAGATAGATAGAATAAACATAGAGAAATGGGGAGCCTCCACACCAGAACATGCTATGGAATGGATTGACATGGACGACTAGAGATTCTTAGTCAAAATAAAAATAATGAAGGAAAAAGAGAAGATTCACTCAAGGAATTACCAATATGTAAAAGAGGAGCAAACTGTAGCATTGATGAAGTTAATGTTCACAGAAGCATTCACAGAGACCAAATTGGAAGAATGTAGAATGTATCACGTCGAAACTAGAACTGAATGACAATATCCAGATGAGAATGAGCAGGAGAGGACTAACGCAAATATTCTGGGAAACACTGAAAGAAAGTAGAATGAATTATCCAGCCACGATCAGATTAGCAACAGTGCCAACAATGTCACAAGATTATAGAGAGATAGAGTAACAGATAAAAACTAAAATCCTCTTATGCACCCCACCACAAACAGTATTGATCCCGATGGTACTCCCACAATGGAGGATATGGAAAAATGTAAAGATTGCCAAAATGTTCTTACATGAATACAAGACATACATGAATATGAAAAAAGATGCAAAAGCAATAGTTAAACAAGATGATTATAGAAAGACAAAAGAAATACTACTAAAAAATGATAACAAGGAAAGGGTATATGTTGAGGGAGTGATAACTCCTTATCAACTATACACTCAGGCAGACCAATACACTATTAGCTAAAAGAACTGCAAGAGGAGATTGACAAATGAACAAGAAAGGCGATCATGCTGTTTTCATTAGTAAATGACATGGTGGGTTGGATTTATGGGACAAAGAGTACCACTTTTATGATGTCATGAAAAGAGTGGAGATAGTAACATTGATAAGATTAAATAAGAATGACCTGACAACAATAACAGAAGAGGAAGTGAGAGAAAACATAAGCTTCTTTTACAAGGACGTGGCAAACACAAGGAGCCTCAGGAGAGTGTTCACATTCTTTTACCCAAACACAACAGTATGTGAGGAAATGGCGCACACTAGTAGAGCAGACGCGCAGATGACGTTAATGATAGCAATAAAAGGAATCCATCTATATAAGAAATTCTATGAGATCTTCTCAGAGAAAATGAATGAACTTAGAGAGATAACACCAATATCTGAAAATATTAAAGAAGCTAAATTCCTGTGATATCACAGCACAGTAACAACAGAGAGAGAGGCGGTATTAAAAATAACAAACAACTGGAATTTGCAACAACAAGCTGAAAGTTAAATATAAATAGGCAAGAAATCATTTTGGAAATATTTTAATTAAATCTTATCTTTAAATTTTATATTGCTTTGAATATTTATACAGAATGTCAAGCTAAAGAGTAAATGCAGTAGTAGTGGTTTGGGCACTTATCATGAGCAACTTGAGGGTCCTTTATCCAATCCATGAACCTGCATTTATGTTAGGTATATGACTAGGAGTTTTTCTCCATTTAGCTGGCTATCCATTTGATTGTTTACATGTAACCAATAATTAACATTGGCAAGAAAGGGCTGGATAGCCTACCATAGGTTATACATGTTTTATCTCATAGATGTAGGTGACTTATAATAGACTGATAAAGACCAAGCATGTATTATGTTATTTAAATGTAAGGTAGGAAGCTGCAAGTTATTATGTAACTTATTTTAATTAACTCATCTAAAGCCAATGGTTTTTGGTAATGGCTAAAGTAATAATTATTAAGCAGCTAGTGATATTGCAAGGTTGGGAAGTAACATAAATACACAATACAAATTGAGTTTAAGTCAGTTACAATTATCATTGAGAACTACACTGAGCTAGGATAGGGAACACATAAGAACTTTGTTGAGTTGAGTTTGGGAGCTACCTACTTCAGCAATGGAAACATGAGTGAGGTGATGCAGAGATCAGAGTTGGCCAGAGGCCACCTACACACCAAACATGGAGAAGAGCTAAGATGGCAAATTACCTAAACAGTTATACAACAAATAGCTAATATGCGTACATCCCTACCCATGTAGAATAGGAAATAATAATTTAAAGAATCATTTAACCTACATCAATGCTTGGTAGCAGATGCTACACTAACTGAACCTGTGTTTATTGAGGGTCGTCACTTGTCATGTGTCCCTGTGCTCTCCTACCAATGATACAATGGAGATTTAATGATAGCCAGGCCAAAAGGAAACTGCCTGAGTATCATTAACTTATTGCCAGATCTATGCCATGTAAGACATGAAAAGACCTACGTCACCATACTGAACAGCTCTAAATCTCCAATTCAGGTTGATACTGCCAAGCTTACAATTATGGCAGTGCCTGACAAGTTGACTACTGCATCCACAGATTGTTTGCCTGTATTCACTGCTATCCACAACATGGATTAGCCTCTTGACACTGTTAGAATTCCATCAGTGACTAGTGCATCCAATCTGCACCTTAGCAAGGAAGAGTGTCAAGCTCTGATATCACTGCTTAGGCGGAAAATTGAGGTTTTCAAATATGGAACAATAAGCATGGGCCAAGCTGTGAGAGAGGAGCACTTGATTGAGACAAAGACTGATAAGCCAATTTGACTACCAGTATGGCGAGTTCCAGAAAGCCTAGGAAATGCCTATGATAAAGCTATGAGCAATCTCCTGGAGAGTGGCATTATCCAGGGAAGCAACAGCCCCTACACAGCACCCACAGTCTTTATTATGCAAGGGGAAAAGTACCACTTGTGCATTGATTTCCATAAGTTAAACAATGTTACCATAAAAGATGCCTACCCTCTCCCAAGGATTAAGGACCTTCTATATGACGCCAGTATGTATAGGTTCTTCTTGTGCCTTGACCTGTGTAAGGCCTACTGGCAGGTCCCTATGAAAGAATCTGACATCCTGAAGACTGCCTTTATCACTCCTTACGGTCTCTACGAGTGGTGATACATGACCTTCAGTTTATTCAATGCTCTGGTGACATTTCAAAGGTATGTAACAAAGGTGCTTAAGAACAATTGTGACATAATCTATCAAGACTATCATGATTGGTCAGGATGAGAGGAAAAGAATGAAGAAACAAAGACTAAAATTATTATTGATTATAATGATTAATTGTAAATCATGATAGGATTGATTATTCAGTTTGTAAAATGTTTTGTGCAGTTAATACTTAAAATTATACTCGACGGTATTTGACAAAACAAAAGATGGTCAAACAGCATAGTCAAATTAAAGCTGACGTTGCGTAAAATTAACAGAAATATTAAAGCGAGGGAAAACTGTCAACAAGAAAGAATAGCAGGTACTTGTCGAGTGTTTAATTGTTTATCAAAAAGTGCTATAAATATAATGCATTGGATGTAATAATTGATGAGCAAATCTACTTTGGATTAGTTTTCTATTGTCAGGTCATTTTGTATATTTAAATGGAAAGCTAAACGTATACAAGCTAGGGTAATTGTATGGTGGTCTCCCACCTCCAGTTTACGTTGTACTCTAAGGTTACGAATAGGTATAGGAGTTTTTGCCGTTATAGCTTTCCTAAATGTCATTGCTTGTCAGATAGTGTTATTGCGACCTACGAGTCTTACATGTTAATTATCTTATTGCTAAACTTAAGTTATTTGTTACCACCTCTACGATGTTACACGATGATGGATGATTTAACAGTGGTCATACTGGAATATATATTACGATTGTATCTTTATAGATTATTACATATAGTTACTTTAATAGTTGTTACATGTTGCTCAATGTTCTGTAAGGGAGACCTTCGGCCAACTTATATTTCTTATTTCTTGCTGACGGCATTGATTGTTTACATGTACAAAGGGCTGTTATCTATTTATCTATATGTAGGGTTATTAAATGTAGGGCCTCATAATAAGCTATCACAGCAGAACGGTTGCGACATTTTGTTTATTGCATTAGCTCGTAATAACAAAAACAATCAATGCACTAAATTGTTAGGTAGTTGCAATCACCATTACACTGAGTTCACGATGCACATCACCATTCCATTATTGTTCTCTTTACTACGTTGGCAGTCACATTGGTAAGATGCAGCTGGTGAATGTGTTCCTGAGAGTGCGCAGCTTCTATTGAGCATTGATCCTGTTCTCTAGTCTCTCTGCTTGATCTAAATAAGTTTGGTTAACTAGGTAGCTACAAAGGCTCCGGTATATTAAATAAGTTAATAAACCACACATTTACAGTAAAGGAGAGAAATTGGAAAAGTGTCAACCTCACGTTATGTTTAACCTAAGAAAAGTACTACACAACTATCTTAACCCACTCGTAGTCTTGTAGTATAATTCTCGTTCGCAACTTTTCATACACTTCTGTTAACTATTACACCATCTGTGTTTCTCTCCTTTGTGCACACTCTTTAAGCACCTATCACTGTCGCTTGTAGAATCATGCCAACCCGCTGTGATGGCATTACTTAGAGAAAACTATTACTTTTCTTAGATTAAACATAAAGCAGGGTTGACACTCTTCCGATTTCTCTCCTTTGTAGTAAGTGTGTGTCTAATTAAACTAGTTTAATATACAAGAGCCTTTATTGCTACTTAATTCACGAACCTATTTAGATAAAGCAGAGATACTGGAAGACAGGATCGACACTTAAAAGTACGCGTGCATATCCAGCAACACCTTCACAGAACATCTAGATAAATTGAGATCCACCCTTGAACTACTCCAGAATACTGGGCTGTGAGTTAATGGCAACAAGTGTGCTCTCAGTCAGAGCAAAGTCACCTTTTTGGGGCATGTAATCTAACTCAGCAAGATTTCAATTAAGATCGATGCAAAGGATTTCCTTGATCAGCTAGAGATGCCAAAAAGCTGAAAAGACATCCAGAGTCTTATGGGTTTCATAGACTACTATGAGATGTTTATCCCTGATCTGGCATAAAAAACCAAAAGTATTTCCATCTATTGAAAAAATCAGTTGAATTTAAATGGTCAGGAGAGTCTCTGATCAAATAGAGAAGGAACTCAAGAAGATTCCCTCTCTCAATACTCCTGATTACTCATGGATTGCGATGCCAGTGCATGGCCATGAGTGGTGTGCTTAGTCAAATTGTGGACAGTGTAGAGAGCCCTGTGAAATACTTTAGCCTTAAGTTATGAGCTGCAGAGAGAAGTTATGGAGCCACAGAGAGTGAGATGCTTGATGTAGGCAAGTCATTAAAAAAGTTCTGATACTTTGTTTTGGGACACCCTTTTGTGGTCTGCACTGATAAAAGCACTCTTTCCTTGCTCAAGAAGTTTTCTGGCAACAAGTCAAATATAGTAGCCAGGTGGATTGAGTTCCTCAATGATTTTTCATTCACCATCCAGCACTGACCTGGGAAGCTCCATCTTAATGCTGACTATTGGATGGCTCTTTCCAGTTATGAGCCTGACCTAAAGATGCAGGCAGTGGAACAATTCCAGTTTGGGTTCATTCCATTAACAGAATATGAAATTCTACCTGAGATGAATGCTGACTGGCAGGGCAGAGTGATCTTGCCCATCCGGATGTAAGAAGAAATAACCACTGCAGAAATATTATACCAGCAGAAACACAACAAGGTATTGTCTGAAATTTTGTACAGACTCACAGATCCTCTCTTTCCAATGGATCCACTAACTTATAGATATTTCCAGAAGTACAATTGGCAGGTCAGCAAACAAGGCCTCCTCTACACTAAGAGCAGGACCAATCGTCTGGCTATCCCAGAATACTTCCAATGCAATTTAGTTAGGCAAGTACATGAACACAACCACTTAGGCTTTATCCAAATGGAAAAAATATTTAACATGAGATATGTAACAATTGGTATTAGAGCCACAGTAATCAACATAATTGATATGTGTGAGGCGTGCCTTCTGCAGAATGCCAGCCACTTTCCAGAGCAATGAGCAGCCCTTGAGAGCTGACCTGCCAAAAGGCCAAATGAAGTCGTCCATATGGACCTTAAAAGTTGTCATGTGATGAAGATGGTTATCAGTACATACTGGTCATGGTTGACCAATTTACCAAGTATTCACACATCATCCTGCTCAACAGCACTACCACAGAAAAAAATAGTGGAGAAAGTCATGAAGGAATGGATTCTCAAGTTCAGACCTATGGAGAAGCTAGTGTCTGACAAAGGTCCCCTATTTGAGAATAATTTAATGACAGTGATTAGCTGAGAGATGGAAATAATCCATGAATTCACCACTGCCTACCACCCTCAGTCAAATTGTCTGGTTGAACATCTTAATCAGACACTAATTAAATTATTAAGAGTAGCTTTGTCACGAGCAAGCAGAAATCAATGGTGACGTGACATTGAGGCTGTTGAATACTTCTATAGAACCTCTGTGCATATGACCACCAGAGTAAGCCCCTTCTGGGCCATGTTTGGAAGAGAAACATTACCACCTTTATCAATGATGTTCCTGAAGTATCATGATGTCAGCATAGACAAGTATGTAGTGTTATTAATGCGTGAGTTGCACTGGATCCACCTGACCTTATGTCACAACACAGGTTAGTCCGTCATCCTGCAAAAAAGAAATTTCAATCAAAAATTTATGGAGAACCACACAAGTGTGGTGACAAGGTATTTGCATACTTTCCATGTCCTGCCACTGACAAGAACCAAGTGTGAAAATTGGTCACCAACTGGCAGGNCTTTCCATGTCCTGTCACTGACAAGAACCAATTGTGAAAAATGGTCACCAACTGGCAGGGACCATTCACTATCAAAAAAGTTCTTGATCATAACAGATACACTCTTAACAATGGAAAAGTGGTCCACTTTCAAGGGCTCAAAAGAGCCATTAAAGATATTGAACATGTGATTTTAGATGATAACACTGAAATTACACTAGTTGATAACAGCATTAATGTGTACAAGAAATATGATAACTTAACTGAAAATCCTGAAGAGGAATACATGAGTGCTGCCCCAATGTTGGGCTAGAAAGATTTTTATTACCAGTCCCAGTAATTGGGACCTTAACCTAAATAATTTGTTTGGGGATGATTCCTCATAGCAAGAAACAAGATCCACCATCACCTCCATGACACTGCTGAGTGTGCAGGAGATTGGACATTAGAGAGGGTTCAGATGCTCCAACTAGGCGTGGGAGAAGCATGTCTCCACCTGAAGGGGCAAGCAACCGGAAAAGAGGATGACATGATGGTGCTGAGCAGATTCCAAATTCATCAGGGCGACACAGGGCCTTGACAATGAGGAGAGCAGAGAGCATTCCCACAACCCCATCTCACTACTACATGGGGAGATGTGCATCTCCACATGTGTGGAAGAATCTGCCACAGACTCTAAAATTTCAAATATTAGTGCCCATTTTAGTGACATAACTAATGTAAACAAAACCCCACTTAGTGACTTGATAGCCCCCTCGACCTCCACTGTCCTCTCACACAAGGTCGAAGAAAGAAAAAAGAAAATGTCAAAGATCAGTGATGAGACAATCCACCCATATTTTATAGGTATGAGGTGCGCCAAACAATTTGTCAGGGATAACATATCAGAGGATACACAGAATAAGAGTAGGTGGGACTACAACCATAAAACATTAACCAGTTCAATTGATGTAATACCATTTGTAATGGATGTGGAAAGGAGACCTCCAGTCAATGCACTTATTTTCTATGACACCAAAATGTACAAAGGTCTGGGCTGAAACTACTGGAAGAGCACTGTACATATATCATTTGACAAAGACTTTACCCTCACCAACCTCTGCTGATTTATTAAAAACTGGAGAGGCATCCAGAAGTTTGACTTTGTTAACATAGATTTCCCCAACCTACTGGTGATTTATTTCTTAAGGGTATGCAAGATTGTGAAACCCAACATGATGGAAAACATTGAAATCACATACTGCCTGGCCAAAGTGGAGAAGATCTGCCTAGTTATAGTGCTCCATGCAGCATTCAAAGACGAGATTCCTGAGCAGATCAAGAGCCTCCACTTCCAAATGGAGAACTTTTTATCATCTACCCTGAGACATACAGGCCAGTGTCAATGTACAATACCAACATTCTGTCCATTAAAAATTTAATCTATACTGATTTACTCCTTTGCAAGTGAATCCTCACTCACTGCCTTGCTGTGGATCAAAAGCTCATCACACTGCCATTCAAGCTCAGATGCTAGAGAGCATTAATCTGACTATGCATGCACTCACAAGAGCCACTGATTTAGGTGCTAGCTTTGAATGTGCCCAGAGCACAGTTACTATTAAAGAGATCAATGAAGTCTGGAAGAACCTGAAAGGGGATCAAAATCCAGAAACAGAATGGCCTGTCTTGGAGATCAGGAGCCTGTTGTCACAGTACCGCAATTTGGTCAAAAGAGTCTTAAACAAGGTATGTTTGTCATATGAGACACAAGACTGCAAGAACTACAAAGAGTGACGCTTTTTGGAGCACAATGTGCCAGACATCTTTGCAAGAGTAGCTATATGGGTTCTCACTATATTTCTAACCAAGACACCCACCCCTGCTCTGCCTATTGGTGTGAACACCAGGATTGTTCTAGCCAAGAAATCACTGCACAAGATCACGGTTTGCCTGCATGTCTTGAAAGCTAAAAATTGGTTAGTTCACCACTGTGCACCACTATCATTGCTTGGAAAATCAAAGTGGCCCATGGAGAGATTTGAAAAGTATTATGCCTGACTGGTGGAGGCGTGTAGTGGGACTGGCAAGATGTTGATTATGACAATAAGTCAGCGCCTCCGAATTTTTCTGTCTGACATAATTATTTTCTCTGACAGTCTTAAAAAATTCATATGTGTTGCAACTGCCAACACCAAGTTCGTGATTTTCAGTCTACAAGATGGCCCTTTGTGTACTCAACATATGATCAAGCACCTGCCAGCATCCACCACCCAATTCAGGGAGTTGTTGAAAGTGAATAACATTGAAGATAAATCAGAGATATTTTTCAACCTGGAAAGGCTCAGTTATTCCAAGTGCAGCTACAATCAATTTATTGAGTTCAGAAGAAAGGTAAAGAAGGATGGTAAAGTAATACCTGCCCATGAACAAAGCAGGAAAATTCATGAGAAGATTGCATGGCTGAACACCCAGGTCTTGGTACTTTTCCAGGCATCTGGCAATTTGATGTGGATAAACAACATAGAGACAATAACTCGGTATTATGATGTGACCAAGTGCATCAAAATCATTACAATTTTGAGGGCTGCCATTAGGATTTCTGCTCTTTGTTTGTTGATTACGCCACATGAATGGGTTCTTTATGAAAAGTTTTTGTACACTTCTACCTGATACAACAATCAACGCCAGAGATGCACATAATTCAGACACCAACACGCTAATGACTCTCATGATCACACTAAAGAGGCTTCATTTGTACCAATGCTTTAATGACACCTTCACTCAAAGGCTTAACAACCTACGCCATCAATGCCCCATGAGTTCTAGGCTTCTGACACCACAATTCTTCCAACTCTGCAATGAAATGGTTACCCAAAGTGAGGTCCTCATACAGTTAACACGAACTCCTCAATATGCCAAAGTACAGCCCTGGAACGAGCTCCTCACTGTTGAATTAGCGAAGCCACTCAGAAAGTAGTCTCTGGGCCACTCCTCCAATTACTGCCACAGAATTAAATTGAGCAAGGGGATGTGTAGAGTCACTTGGGGAGATTTGAATTTTATTTTTAAATTTGATCAAATTCTTACTTTGTAATTTTGTAATTTGTAGTGATTATGTCACTTTGACGTCAGCTCAATCATTTCGAGAAAAGTTTATCTTGCTATTAATTTGTCCCCTTAATGATGTATTATGTGTTGTTTGTTGCTCAATTGAATTTGCGAGGGAACATGATCATATGATTCAAAATTGTAAACAAAGACAGGTAATTATTGAAACTTTGTATAAATAGGGCAACCAATTGCACAATAGAGTTTACAAGAGCTTATCTCACTCAATGTGTTAAACTCTCTTCTATTTTTTCGTACTTGTATCACTTTTGTAATAATGATTGCTTAAGCCATGGCGACAATATGGGAGTCCTGCTAACTGCGAACTGATTTGATGTGTAGCTTTTGGACAGTTAGCAGCCTAAATATTGGGCATATTAAGTTATGGCTAGGTATAGGGAAAATAAGACCCTCATTTGTTTCTTGCATGCACCAATAATAATTTGTACAGTGTGATGATACTATACTGCTGGTTAACATGAATGCACAGCAATTATATGCTATTTAATAGTGAAATAAGAAATAAAAACCACTTCAAGACTGTTATATTTGAATTAAGATAGAAATTAAATAATGAGACAATTAGGATAGCACCACTCACTCAAATCACAGGCTGCCTTCCCTCAGGTAGCACTTTGGCTGGAAGCCATATGAATTGGTCATCATGGATGTTTTCTTTCTAAACAGTTACAGGTTACAATGGATGAATTACCAATGTTAGTTTAATCTATTATTGCTATTTTGCTAGAATCATCGCTGCTCTATTAAGGCCATTTTCATAACCTTCTGCAGAATCAATTAGTTCATTCATAATGCCACTATAGTCTCTAGCCACCAATTCTACAATAGTTAATATAAAATATATTAATCATGCTACACCTCGCAAATAATTTAGATCTAAAATAGAGGTTAGCCTACGTCTGCCTTCCAGCAGTTTACCAAATAGATAACATTAAATTAATAATGTCATTGCTCATGATGCTTGATAGGAAATCTAAACACAGAAAATTCTTATACCTATCCATACATAAGTGCAATGGTTGCAGTATGCAGTAAAATATACCTTCTCTTTGTAGCTCCCACAAAATAACTTTAGCCTTTCAATTATTACAAAATCTAACCAATCAATTAGTGAACAATCATAAAAAAAACCTAGTGTTTCCATGAGCATTCACATTGCGTACTGAAACAGAAAAGAATTACGTCTAGACCTCCCATATATGAAGAAAAGAGCAAAGATAAGTGAACATGATTATATAAACAAATCTAAATCTAAAAAACAACCAGTTCAATATTAGTCACAGTCATCATCAACGTCACCATACCATATGGAATCAAGTGTAAGATATTTCCTAACTTCTTCTGTCATACAATATCATTTGCCAAAATCAATTGGAATTGAAGATTGTATCTTCTTGTGCAGCATGGAAAAAATTATCCGGCAAGACTGAACAACCACTCAACACCAGCTGAAGATACTGGTATAGAAAGTATAAGCTTAGCACATAAACTAAGCAATAGCATTTCTTTGGCATTTGCTCAAAAATTGGGCTGGTTTGCAAGTAGGGAGGGAAATATTTTCAAAATGATGTATTTCTAATTCCAGCTAGTCACCAAATCACATTCTCTTCAGCTGTGTTGGTGCCATGGTCTGGCTGGTAAACATTTTATCGAAGAGGCTCTCATTACCCATTATAGAATTTGAAGGTGTTGTTGAAATGGCTTTCACATAATCTAGAATTATAAGCAAGGTGTGATCAAAAAATTATGGTGAATAATTTTTTATTAAAAAAAGTAATAAGCTTACATAGAATTTGATTTAATCTCCTTCAAAGTAGTGTCCTTGGTTAACAATGCACTTATCCCAATGTTGACTCCATGACTGAAAGCATTTGTGGAAGGCGTCTTTTGGGAGGGCTTTCAGTTGCTCTGTTGTGGCCCTCTCAATGTCAGCAATGGTGTCAAAACGTTTTCCTTTAAGCACAGTTTTAATTTTTGGAAACAGCCAGAAGTTGCATGGTGCTAAATCTGGTGAGTATGGCGGACGTGGACAGACAAGAACACTTTTTTCGGCCAAAAACTCGCAAATGAGAAGTGAGGTATGACACGGCATGTTGTTGTGATGAAGAGGGAATCCATTGGCCCTTTTTGTGATCACTTTCTTCATATGTCATTTCACAAACATTGCGGTATGCCCTTATAAAATTCAGAGTTTACAGTTGTTCGCCTTGGAATGAACTCAAATCGCATTATGGCCTCACTATCAAAAAAAATAATGAGCATGACCTTGATGTTGGATTTTGACTGAAGTGCTTTTAGGGCAAGGCGATGGCTGTACGCCGATTTTAACATTTCGTGAGCTTCTTTGGCGTTCTTTTTCAACTTAAAACAAAACTTAATGTTAATGCATTGTTCGAAATCCATGTTGCNTATAGAAAGTATAAGCTTAGCACATAAACTAAGCAATAGCATTTCTTTGGCATTTGCTCAAAAATTGGGCTGGTTTGCAAGTAGGGAGGGAAATATTTTCAAAATGATGTATTTCTAATTCCAGCTAGTCACCAAATCACATTCTCTTCAGCTGTGTTGGTGCCATGGTCTGGCTGGTAAACATTTTATCGAAGAGGCTCTCATTACCCATTATAGAATTTGAAGGTGTTGTTGAAATGGCTTTCACATAATCTAGAATTATAAGCAAGGTGTGATCAAAAAATTATGGTGAATAATTTTTTATTAAAAAAAGTAATAAGCTTACATAGAATTTGATTTAATCTCCTTCAAAGTAGTGTCCTTGGTTAACAANACTTAATGTTAATGCATTGTTCGAAATCCATGTTGCGCGACAGACATGATAAACTCAACGTCACTCTAGCAGCTCTGGTAGCTGACTGACAAGCTTGTACGTGTTGCAAGTTGTCCCTGCCTGTCTCAGTTGATCATGCTACTGGACAAATTACAGCATATGAATGTAGCATCAGCAGTTGCTGCTATAAAATTCATTCAACATATTGTTTGATCACACCTCGTATCTTTACATATTCATAAGCAGCACTTTAAATGCTCACTTATTGCCACTTACAGTTTATCAATTCTTGTGCTGTTTATGCTGTTTAGGCTTGAAATTGTTGAAAGCCAGTGTAACATTAATCCAATCATGTGGTCAAGTGAAGAGAATTAGAGGAAAGAACTAAGACTAAC
>CABFPE010001282.1:0-54458 GCA_900660155.1 Hofstenia miamia | reverse complement strand
ATCGTCATCCTACCCAAGAAACTTGGAAGCCACACAAACCCCAGAGTCAACAAGACATGAATCTTCTTCCGAAACAGGAACCCCAAAAATAATGGAAATTCTGAGAAAAAACAATGAAACAGAAACACTACTACGAGAGGAAATCGGTCTGTTAATGAAAAGAATAGAGGATATTGAGTTAGCAAGCATGGAAACAATCAGGAATATCCAGATCGACATGGACACCAGATTAATCGAACAAAGCGAAGTGTTCCAAAGTGAAATCAAGTCACTGACAAAACAGCTAACAGAATTGAATAGCAGATTCCTTGAACAAAACCAACTCTTGCAAGACAAAAACAAGATGTTAGAAAGGACGAATCGGCAGCTAATACAGGATAATGATATACAGGCTGCGGAGATACTACAACTCAAAGGTCAAATAACTCGACTTGAGGCAGATAAGGATGAAAAATCGGCACATGCACAGAACGAGCTGATGGAAATACAAAATAGGCGATTGGTCGAAGAAAAAGACTTGAGACAGGAAGAGATAGCCCAATTAAAAGACAGGGTGAGGTTACTACAGCTCAACAAAGACGAACAGGAAAACATGCAATCCCATAACTTCCAATTCGTAAGCAGAAGCCATAACTGCGCAGCTATGGAAAGAGGAAGCAACGACAAGAAATATGAAACCGAAATATAATAATTCAATATTGAACCAGGAGGTGGGAAACGACATGATTCCCTGCAAGGCCACATTACCGAAATTCAACAGAAGGGTGGATGGCTATAATCCAACTTTCGGAGAGTGGCTCCAGATGTTCGAACTGACGATGGCGGAGAGAAAGGTGAGCCAACACTCGGCAGCGGCAAGATTTCCTTTATACCTGACAGGAGCAGCAGCGCAGCACTATCTGCTACTAGATCCTGAAACGAAAACAGATTATAAATTATTAGTCGGTGATTTTATAGAATATTACGGAAACGAAAGTTTCAAGAATCAATATCGGATAATCTTAAACGGAACGAAGATGAAAAAAACAGACGATATCCGAAATTATATACAACAAGTCGAAAGATTAGTGACACTCAGTTCAAGGGAGAATCAATACTCCAAGTACGACCTTTTTTCGCACATCTGCAAGGGGATGCCCGATAACATAAGAGCACAGTTCGAGATCAAGTGCGACGTAGACGACAAATTGGAAAGAATGATTAGGAAGGCAGTGGATATACAAGCGACAATCGAAAACAACGCAAGGATAAACGAGAAGGCAGCCTGGCACAGAGAAGCGCCGAGCTGGAGGAACAACCTCAAGCCAAAAAATACGACTAAAACATACGAAGCCGACAAACAAGATAAGACCATAAAAATAAAGACCAGAGACGGAAAAACGAAGAAGGTCCGTGAGAAAGACATCAAATGTTACAACTGCGGAAAAAAGGGGCACAGGAAAGATGAGTGCCACAAGCAGATAAACATGATCGGAGAAGAACAGGGGTACTTCGAAGAGGAAGATCTGATAGAATCAGAAGGAGAAATAAATGAAGAACCCCAAACGGAAGAGGAATCGGAAAACTAAGTGGAGCGCCGACTCCTGAAAACCGCGCAGCAGTAATGATCATGGCGAATATGGACACAGTAAACACAATGACAATATCAGTTAACGGGATTATGATAAAAGCGACTATTGATACGGGAGCGGCAACTTCGATAATCACAGATGACTGCGCAACTAAGTTAGGATTTCTCAGAGAAGACCTCACCAAGTGTAACAAGAGGCTTATCAATGCATCTGGCGAATATATCGATACTAAAGGAGTATTGGAAGCGGTGCAGTTAAGAGTGGCCAACACCACGTTTGAGCAATCACTAGTGGTTGTAGACACACATAACAACATGCTACCATACGAGATCATTCTGGGAGATGACTTCCTTGTTAAAAACAAATGTGTTATCAACTACGCAGACAGAACGATAAAAGTCAAAGAGGAAGATATCGAGATTGAAGAAGAATAAGTAGGAAAGAAAGGGATAACGTTTGAACTACAGGAAGACATACATCTGCAACCGCACCAATGGAGAATGTACGAGATCGAAACGGAGGAGGCGATCACAGCCGACGTGATGATTTATGAAAATAAAGGAATAAACACTAAAAGAGTGTCAATGCCGTCAAGCATATGCGCAGTGAAAAACGGAAAAGGCAAGATCCCAATTCTTAACCCAACAAATCGAAACGTAAATTTAAGGAAGTCGCACGTAAGGATATTCGGGAAACATGTAAAATCGAACATCAGAGTAATTTGGAAGGCATTGGAAGACGAAGATGGAGCCGACGACTTGTATGGTCGATTCAAGGACTTACAAGTGGAAGCGCAAAGTACTCCACATGGCCGACTCGAGGGCGAGTGGACGAACACCATCCAAGTCGCGAGTACTCCCAAAGGCCGACTCAAGGGCGCTGGGATGAAAAAAACAGACGATATCCGAAATTATAGACATCGAAAACGAAAATTACCAACACCTGAGCGAAGAGGAGATGCAACTGTTAAGGAAGATGCTAAGACGACACAAACGGATATTCAACTACGGAGAAATAAGTGTAGGGCAAGCGATAGGGGAAAAACACAAGATAGTAACAACCACTAGGAAAGCAGTAGATATACAAGCTAGAAGAGTGCCCGAACAGATGAAGGACGAATACAACCGAATACTGGAAGAATTGATAGACAATAAAATAATACGTCCAAGTGAGAGTCCCTACGCAGCACCAACGGTGTTTGTGAAGCAGGGAGATAAATACCGGCTATGGATAGACTTCCGGAAACTGAACGAAGTAACAAAGAAAGAATCGTATCCCCTGCGGAGAATAGAGGACATGATATATGAAGCAAGCAAACAGAAATATTTCATGACAGTAGATCTGTGCAAGGCGTACTGGCAGGTAGGAATGGAAGAGAATGACATTGAAAAGACAGCATTCAGAACACCGTATGGATTATACGAATGGATAACTACGTGGAGCGCCGACTCCTGAAAACCGCGCAGCAGTAATGATCATGGCGAATATGGACACAGTAAACACAATGACAATATCAGTTAACGGGATTATGATAAAAGCGACTATTGATACGGGAGCGGCAACTTCGATAATCACAGATGACTGCGCAACTAAGTTAGGATTACTCAGAGAAGACCTCATAAACAGTAACAAGTGCCAAATCCTAAAGGAGAAAATATCTTCCTAGAAGAACAATGGAAGAGGTGCAGATATCAATGAAGGACAACGTTTGAGCAATCACTAGTGGTGGTAGACACACATAACAACAAGAAGGACATCCAAAGAATAATGGGATTTTTCAATTATTACGGTACATTCATTACCAATATCGCAGGAAAAACGGCAAAGATGACGAAGCTGATGAGAAAGTCGGTACCATTTGTCTGGACTTGGCAGGAGCAGGAAGAACTAGATAAGATCAAGGAAGAATTAGCGAAATTGCCATCACTGAATACACCGGATTACGACGAACCATTTATACTAGACTGCGATGCGAGCAAGGTCGCCATAGGTGCAACACTAGGACAAATGAAAAACGGGAAGGAAGTACCGGTACAATTCTTTAGCCGCAAACTACGAACAAGTGAAGAGAACTACGGCTCAACCAAAGTAGAGATGCTAGCACTAGTCGAAAGCATCAGGAAATTCAGACACTTCTTAATTGGAAAAGAGTTCCGAGTACGCACCGACAACAGCGGCCTCGCGTGGCTCAAAAAATTCTCAGGAGACAAATCAGGCATTGTATCTCGATGGATAGAATACCTAAACGAATTTACATTCACAATAGAACATTGGAAGGGTACCCTACACAGCAACACAGACTTCTGGACGTCATTACCAGAATATCAGAGGGACGCAGAAAAAATAGAAGGAGAGAAGCAGCAATTTCAGTTCCTACCACATAATCAATACGACGAGCTGCCAGAAATCAATGTAGATAAGAAGGGCCAGACGGTGTTACCTATTATAATAAAAGAGGAAATCTCTGAGAAAGAAATCATAGAAAAACAACAGGACGATGTGATTCTTAACGAGATATTAAGGAAGTTGAGAGAACCCCAAACGACACTGTCAAAACTAACAGCAAGCTACTTCGAGCATTACAAATGGAAAACAAATCGAAATGGGTTACTGTACATTGAGGGACAAAACAATCGAATTGCAATCCCAGAATACTTCAAAAGGGACCTAATACGGCGGATACACGAAAAGGGTCACCTAGGGATAATACAAACAGAGAAAACATTTAACGGACGATTTATTACAACGGCAGTCAGAAAGGTAATTGAAGACATCATCAATAAATGTACCACGTGTCTACTGCACAATAGCCAACGATTCCCAATACAGAGAGCACCCCTAGAGAAGATAATTGCCACACAACCGAATGAAATAGTCCACATCGACCTGGAACAACTATCGAAAGACAGCGAAGGATACCAATTCCTATTGGTGATGGTGGATAACTTCACAAAATACGCAAGGATGGTCCCAATGAAGAACACAACTGCAGAAACTACAGCCGAGATAGTGATGAAGGAATGGATATTGCGCCTCGGACCAATGGAAACCATCATATCGGATAAAGGACCACAATTTGAGAGCGGTCTATTCCAGGAAATGGTAAAAATGCTGGAAATAGTGAGCGAGAGAACCACAGCATACCACCCACAGGCGAACGGCGCAGTGGAGAGACTAAACAGAACGCTGATAAAATTAATAAGAGTAACAACAACAAGGATCGGTGGAAATAAATGGAGGGAAGTAATCGAAATGATAGAATATTTTTATAATACGTCGGTACACTCGACAACGGGAATCACCCCATTCAAAGCAATGTTTGGTCGAGAAGCAGCAACACCTTTATCAATGCAATACACCGATTATAACAAGACTTTGAACAATGATTATGTAAATCAATTACGCAAGCAAATCGCAGCAATCCACGAAACGATATGCCACAACACGAAGAAGTCGGCAGTGAGACAGCAGCGAAACTATAATAAAAAAATCTATGGGCACGCGCACAAAGTAGGCGACAAAGTTTACGCATTTGCACCAATGAAACTAACAGATACGAATCAGGTCCGAAAACTAAAAACAGTTTGGTCTGGACCACATACAATAACGCAGGAACTACCTAATAATGAGTATATGCTAGATAACGGTAGATTATTGCACTTTCAAAACTTAAAACGAGCAACGGTAGACATCGAAGAAACGAAGATAGATGAAAGTGCTGAGTTCAAACTAAGCCGAATAAACGGCAAAGAGGTTATGTACGATATGTGTGATTTAGATAGCCTACCAGAGGAAGAATTCGAGGAGGAATTCACAGCGGACATCAGAGATGAACAATTGGAGAGGAGAGTGCAACCCCAGAGGGCTGCAAGAAATAGAACTATATATAACCCTGAAATATGGGATATAGATATAATAACTGCATTTAGGAAATTAGAGAAGGATGCATCAACCTCTCAAGAAGCGGGTGAAGCGCAACAAACCAACCGAAGGAGTCCCGACCACCAACACGAGGAGGCGAGTGCGGAGAAGTTCTCAAACCGGATGTCGATTCGAGGGCAGAAGGGACGAGAACAACGAGAGGGTAAATAAACGACGTAGAGTTAAGAGGCGTCTCAGTAGTACTCAAGGCCGATTCGAGGGCAGAGATACGAATGAACGATTGGCCTCTTCTCAGCTTAACTTTCCTTCCGGGGGATCAGTTCGCCGATTCAAGGGCGATGACACAACCGGAGTTCCAGAGGAAGGTGTGAGTGGTGGAAGAACCGAGGAGATTCGGAAGCGATTCAAGGCTGAAGGTATCTCCACCGGAACCACGGCTGGACAAGTATCGCGGGTCGTAACTGATCGTCGATTCAAGGGCGATTCAGTTGACACCAGCGGTACAAGCTCACAACCTATGGAATGTGAGCCGAGCACCAGCAGATTGCCTTTACGGATGAGGCAAATAGAAATCTCCTCGGAGACAACATCAGAGCGGACAATAAGATCTAAGGAGCGCGAGAAACGAATGTCAAAAATCGACGGAGAAACGTTGCACCCCTATTTTATGGCAACCACAAAAATGCGGCATAATGCGTTCGAGAAACTGTCTCCAGAAACAAAAACATTAATTAGAAAAACGGCCAAAATGGAAGGAAGCATACTGCCAATTTTGCTAGACGCGGACAATCGCCCAAAAGTTAATGTGTTGATCAGCTACCCCCAAGAACTAAACGAAACCATCGATAGGCCGTATATGCGGAGCACAACGCACATGACGTTCAATGAAAATTTTACATTAGAGACAGTGCAAGCGCTCATGGCTTATAAAGAAAACATAGCAAGAATCCCAGAGATAAATCTGGACGAGGAAAATTTAACAATCATACACGTGCTGAGAGAAAAAGAGTACAACAAAAACTTACAGAAACAAATCGATCAAACAGTCCGGATGGCAAAGGTACAGCGAACAAGAATAGTTGTTATAGCAATGAAGGAAAACCTTGAAGAATTACCAAGCTTTCTAAAAGACATGGTACTAACAGCGGAAGGTTTCTTCCCATGGCAGAAGAAGGAATTCACAATATCTGAAATAATTCGTTTCGACCTACAAATTGATTATTGGGCAAGTATATATGGTATAATGATAGACCACAGTATAGCCATAGATCTTTTCCAACAGACAAAAACAGCGGAAATGCTAAAACTGAATGAAGGTCTGGAGAAGGCCATGACACTATTCATCAAATGTAGCATGACACAACGCCAAGAACACTTAGAAGAAATTAAGAAAGTATGGGCAAACATGAAATTACAAAAGAAAATAGATGAGGCATGGCCCGAAATAAAAATAGAGGCACCAGCACGTAAATATCATAAAACAGTAGAGATGGTACTGGCAGAGATCAACAGAGCTTACGAACTGAATACGAAGAAAGACTTCCGAAATCTGATACTAGAAGAAAAGAACGCGCCGGAGATCAGATACAGAACGTCCGCATGGCTGTTAGCAATATGGCTCACAGAAGACAAGGACCTCAAGTTACCCGTAACAAGAAGCCAAAGGGTGAAACTGACAAAAGCTAAAAAGTTTGAAATCGCCTTATCACCGATAAACACACAAACAAAGAACTGGCTATTAAAAGGACACATCGAAAAAGCTGAGTCGCCTAACAAAAGCGAAAAACCAATGCAAACGATGGAGAAGATCATAAGCAGGCTGATAACGAAACACCACCCAACGGGAAGGATATCAATTGTAGAGCTGGCAAACATCACGGGAATATGCCCAAGCGAAATACAAATCTTCGAAGAGCCGATGCGAAAATACATGTGGGGTGCAACCTCGGAAACACGATTAAAACAACTCCCTAATCAACCTTGGATAACAACAAGAAAAATAATCAAACGTAAATTAAGTGACACAAAGGAGATAACACAACTAATCAAAGATAAAAACGTACAACGAGCGATAGATGAAGATATGAGACGTTACGTAAAAGATAGTCCAAGATGCACGTTCACAAAAATAATTAAGAGAGCAGAGATGCTGAAGAAAGGAGGCATAACGACACCAGTCGAGATATGCGAAATGGCGACAAAGTCACAGCAAGAGATTATTAGGGAAGAGCAACTTCTAACCTCAACGCAACTACTGCTATCCCCACAAACGCAGACAGTAATCGATCGGATAAATATTGAAAAGTGGGGTGATACAAGTCAGGATAGTACGATAGAATGGATTGACACCGATGACGAAAGATTCTTAGTAGAGATAAAAGTCACGAAAGAAAGAAGAGAAATAACAGAACGGAACTATCAAAGAATACGAGAACAACAAACGGTTGCAACGATGAAGCTCATGTTTACAGAAGCATTCACACGCACGGAGTTAGAAGAATTACTGAAACCTTTTAATCAAATCGCACTGGACGTCGAATGCATAACATCAAGAATCGAAATACATGAACGCATAAGATTGAAACTTAGCAAAAGGGGACTAACGCAATCATTTTGGGAGACAATCCCAGAAGCGAAAATGAACTACCCCGCCACTATCGGTTTGGCGACAGCGTCAAACACAACTGGTACATATGAAGAAATAGAGCGATTAGTCGATACAAAAATCCTATTGTGCACGCCGCCTAAAACAATATCTATACCCATGGTACTACCAAGATGGCGATTACCGAAAGAGGTCCGGCCAGCAAAAACTTATCTGCATGAATACAAATCTTATGTAAATTCTCGCAGCAAAGCAATAGAAATGATAAAACGAGAGGATTACAAGAAGACAAAGAAAATATTATTAGACAACGATAACAAAGAGCGCGTCTACATTGAGGGAAACATAACCCCAGATCAACTTTATACGGAAGGGGAAGCGATACATAGTCAACTCCAAGAGCTGAGGAGAGAGATCGAACTGCGACAACCGCGAGCAGTCATATTGTTTTCAGGAGTAAATGATATTGTATGGACTGATTTATGGGAGCAGAACTATCGTTACTACGACGTAACAAAACGTGTGGAAATCGTGACCATGATGCGGATTGGAAAGAACGATCCGGGCGACATTTCGGAACAGGAAGTAATAGAAAATATTAGCTTTTTCTACAAGGACGTGGCAAACACGCGCAGCCTACGAAAAGTTTTCACATTTTTCTACCCGAATACGCAGATGCGAGCAGATCTAGCACACACGTGTAAGGCAGACGCCCAGATGACACTTTTAATAGCATTAAAAGGCATCAGTTTATATAAGAAATATTTTGAAATTTTCTCTCAGAAAATGAATGAGTTGCGACAACTTACACCAATAGCGGAGAACATCAGAGAGTCGAGGTTCTTAAAGTACGCAAACACTGTCACAACAGAACGCGAGGCAGTATTAAAATTGTCTAAGCAAGCAGAGTATGCCATGATAACCTGGGAAGAAGCCGAGGCGGAATCACTTATAAGAGGAGCGGATACTCTCGTGCATGGGGAGCGACCTGTGCTGTCCATAACGCAAGCTGAGGAGGGCGTGTAGCATCATCCAAAAAAGGCAACTAAAGCTGAATAACGTCGAATGATTATTAATTGAAATTAATTGTAAATATTTAGTTAAATGAACTTTAGTTATTTTTGTAAAATGCAACAAAGATTTAATATTGGTCAAAATAAGAAACTTGTTAGCCGATCAAGAGATAATTGACAAATTAAATTGTGCAAACTAAAGCTTACGTATGAACAGCCATATTGGCAGACGAATCATTTGAATTTTAAAATCGGCAGGTACTTTTTGTAGAAATTTTATAAATAGCTTTGATTGAACCATTATTTTGATGAACAATAAATTCTTCGGAGTTTATTTAACTTTCAATTCTACTTTATCTGGTTTGATTATTTAGTTAAATGTACAGCTAGGCGAGTTGTGTTTAGTAGTGGCTGGAGTCCATCACGGGATCGATTCTCAGGGTCCTTGTGCCAGTCACGAAACCGCACTTAAGTTACGGTTAGGAGTTTTTCGATTCTCGCCTAGTCTGACCATCGATCATTACATGTAATAAATAATCAATGCTTGAAACGACTGGAAGGTCGACACCTAGGGATATTTATATATTATTAAATGTAGGAGACTCGACGATAATTGACCTGATAAATGACTTTGCATGTAGTACTAATAAATGTAGGTGTAAGAAACTGCAGTACAGTTATTTAAATAATTAAGCCGATACTTTTTATGATAATGGCTAACTTTATTATCATTATGCAGTTAGTGTCAACGCCCGGTTGCTTTATTAAATCAAAACAACAAACACTCTACAAACATTGAGTTTAAGTCAGTTACAACTTTACTTGAGTGCACGCACTAAGCTAACGTAGGGTACACATAACTAATCCCAGTTGAGCTGAGGTGGTGTCGTGGACTCAACCATCGTTGTGGGAGAAGAGGAGCTGTGTTGTGGAGATCGGCTTCGGGCAGTGGCCCACAGAAGAACTAAAGAGGAACCATCTTACCAAGCCGTCACCTAAACAGTGATAGTTAATACTTTATTTGATTAACATAACTAGTTAATAATAAAGGATAGTTTGATAGTTCAACAATTGGGTAACACCTCACCCGCGAATTACTTGGCACTCATTAGTAGTAATAAGACACGGCGTAATAAGCTAGGTGGAGGATGTTACAACAGTTTTTGTGAGTCAGCACTCTAGTTAGTTTTCTGACTAGGAAAAAGAATTTTCCTGCAACGTTTGGCATGGTGACAACATCGAACATGGATGGATCGTATGAGAACATTGAGAAACAGACGTTAACTACATTGTTAAAATGCACACCACCTCCGACGATTTCTGTACCAATGCTACTACCTACATGGCGGTTGAAGAAGAAAAAACCAGTGAAAGCCTTTTGGCATGAAGAAAACACATACGTAAATAAGCTAGAAGATGCTGAAAGAATTGTGAGAGATGAAAGATACAAGAAATCAAAAGAAATCTTAATTAGAAACGACAATAAAGAGAGAGTATTTCTCATAAGTACTGTACATTGTATATGATTGTTGCTTGGATGTCCACTGTTTTTCAGATAATCTTTTCTAATTTATCATCCACATTGCATTTGATTTCAAATTGCGTCCTGATGCTCTCTTGCATTTCTTTACAAATATGTGAAAACAGATCATATATCAAGTATATATTTTTTCTTGAACTTAACATCACCAATCATTTGACCTGTTCAATGTAATTTCATATGTAGTCACTCTTCCACATTTTTGTAGTGTTCAAGATGATTTGATATAGTTTCTTTTTGTGTCTATCTAAAAGCAAATATAAGATATAATGGGAGTCTTGCTGCTGCTGCTTCCTGGCTTACTTTTCTTTTCTGCCATTGTGATTTCAAACATCTGCAACCACTCAAGGAATGTTGGATTGTATCCATCCACCTTTCCATTGAATTTTGGTAGTGTTGCTTTGAATGGTATGGTATCACTGGTTCTATTTGACATTATCATCAAAATTTCATATCTTGGTCTATTATGATTTTTATTGTTCCTTCACCTTGTAGTAGGGTGGTCACTGCCCTCATAATTTAATTTATGAATTTCTGCTTGTCCTCATCCATTTCTTTGTTGAGTTCATCATAGCTTGCTCTTTTGTTTGTCATCACTGGTGGTGCATGTAGCTTGTGTTCTTTTGAACTTCAAAACTTCATTTCATGGGTCTGTATGTTTCCCAAATTTTCTCCTCCATTTAATTGTATTAACCTCAGTTTGTCTCTCAGCTGTTCAAGCTCTTCTGATTGTATGTTGTTGTCTTGTATCAGCTGTCTGTTCTCTCTTTCCAATTGCTGATTTCACGTCAGAGTAGTTTGTTTTGCCCTTCTAATCTTATTTCCATGTCTGCTTTAATTTTGTATGCTTTCACTCTGCTGCTTCATCTGTTGAACTTCTCCATTAATTGTTCTATTTCATTTCTTAGAAGTGTTTCCATCTTCCAGCTTTTTCTTTGCATTTCACACATTTCCCAGAGGCTCATCTCAGGGGGCAACTGTAATAGTTGCAACTCTGTGGCGGGAGATGAATCTGCATCTCCTGAGTATGATGATGTTTGTGTAGCTCTAGTGGTAACCATTCTTGGTGCTGTTTTCTTAGGGCTGCCTCTTTTTCCTTTTGTCATTTTTCAATCTGGTTTGTATTGGCTCTCTTTCTTGGTTACAATTCTAGGTTCTTGTTATCATGCATTATGTTAGGTGTGGTTAAGTCTCTCAACTGACTACCAATTTCTGTTGTGATTATCACAGTTGCTCAAATTTACACTTTTACTTGTAAGTAATGTCTGAATATCAGAGTTGCTTTACTGAATGTTTCTTAGGTACCTCTGTTGGAGGTAGAAGAAATTCTTTGTGTTCTGAGAAGAAACAACTATCTTAACTCAGATACACAAAAAAAAAATTTCCAAATCTGACTTGTCACTAGCTGCATAGTTAATATACATTTAGCCATTAAAAAAATGTATTGGTTTTATTAAACTAGATAAATATAGAGCAGCTACCTCTCCTACAATTAATAACTACTACATGCTCAGTCACATTACCAGCCAAATTATAGTCATTAATTTGGATCTGAAACAATAAAAACATAAATTCCTACATTTTGCTTACTAGCCTTATTTTGAGTTTGTTTATTTTTAATACATGTAGACGTCAGATAAACAAGAACAAAAATTCCAACACCAAACCTAAGTGCACTTTCATGGCTTGGTGCAAAGAACCTTGAATATATCCTATGATGGATCCAAACCACTACTAAACACAATTTTTTTAGCTTGACATTGTAAATAAATAATCAAACCATTATAAGAAATAAGTAGAAAAATTCCAAAGAAATTTCTTTATCAATTTTTACAACTAAATTTAATCTGTTTATAGGAAAAAGTACCTGTTGATTTCAAAATTTGAATGTATTGGAATGGAAGTGACTTTGCCCCCTACATTTAGTCAAGATTGATAGTATCAACAAATACTAATTCATAATAAATGTCTATTTCTTTAAAACTTTAAAACTGTCTCATTGGTAACTTTATAGTAAAAAATTTTAATCTAGAAAAGGAATTAATAAATAACCTATATTTGGCTACCTAGCCTTTTATCAAGTTTATTATTAAATACATGTTTGAATGCAATCAGTAATGAGCAAAATGGGTAATCAGAAAACTGCTAGTTGTACACCTAACTTAAGTGCATTTTGTGAATCAGGGGCAAAGAACCTAGAATCATTCCAGTCATGTTATGCTGACCACTACTCAACACTAAGCATTTAGATTGGCATTGTTAATAATTGAGCAAACCAGATATGAAATTAAAGTAAGATATCCAAAGAAAATACTTCAACAATGTTCCAGTGTTGTAATCCTATTTATATTTAAATCAAATTTAGTACTTCTTGATTTGAAATTTAAATTAACTACACAGTTCTACCTAATGTAACATCCTCTACCAGGCAATGGCATCTGGTTTCTTTGTTATACAATTATAATTAGAACAATGTACTTGTGGTTAGGGATGTAGTAATTTTCTTACTGCTTTACTTCCACATTATTAACTCACTTAAGGTTAATTAACAGGCAATTATAATGAACATTATTTAGGTGAACTAGCTCCACAGCATCGTTTGCAATTGTTGGTAACTTGGCATCTGTCCAAAGCCAATGTCCACATCAAGTGTCACATACTCTTCTATTATTCAGTTGGTTTAGTTCCACTTCTCAGCCCATCAATGTGTACCCTATCCTAGCTTGGTGGATGCTCAAGACAAGACACAATTTGATTTAGACTCTATTTGTTAAGTGTACAATGTAACTGCAACCTGACTTATTACTAGCTGTGTAATTATTATTATATTTAATCATTACTGAAAATTGTAGTGATATCTGCAACCACACAGATTAAACTGCCTCATTGATCTAAATTAAAAGCAAAAGTAATTAACCTCGCCAGTCATTTCCTAAAAATCATTTACTCATTTATTATTTCTTGTGTTAGATTTTATTAGTGAATTTGTATTTATTTTATTTTACTTCTGACGTCATCCCCTTACAAGGTAATATTGAGTATAGGGACGCACCAAAGTATGGGAGCCATATTGTAATAAGTCAGCTTTTGAATTACTAAACGAAATTAAATTAATTTTATTACATATATTTAAATATTACTTTTCCTTGGTAATAGCATATTGTCATTTTTAATAATAATAAGCAATTGCGCTAAAAAACAAGCTGTTTTTGAGTTTGATTGATAATTGAAATTATATCGAAGCTCGATTGCATTTATATTAAGTTTCTGTATCTAATTCTATCAGATCAGAACAGCAACTCAAACCTTTTGCATCAACCAGTTAGTTACTTTTACTTTATTTGTCATTTGAAATAGTTTAATGACCATTGCCTAAAAAGTTAAAGGAGTGGTGGTGCAGACTTAAAGATCTACTTTACAGTACGTAATGCCAAATTAAGATATAAAACAGTAGATAAATAAATATGTTCTTACAAAGAGGAAAAAGAAGAGAAGCTGAAGCTGATGGTGATATGAGAAACAAAAGGGATTAAATGATATTGTTAATAAATGTTTACGACTTATAGTTCATAAAATGGTTGTAAGGCAAATAGAGTTGGCCAGGAACCCTAAGTGCGTTTGAGTTCATAATAAGCAGCTGTGTGGGAGTAACTTTTAGACCTTACGTCTTCTCTGAAATGGTGTTTGGAGTCCACCAAGAGTCAACAGAGAGCAAGACGTTACAAAATGTTGGCTTTAATAAACTAATCAAATATATAGAAGCTTCTTATCCTACATATAATAATCAATACATGCTCAGTTACATTATCAGTCACATTATCATCATCAATTTTGATCAAAAATAATATAATACAAATTTTATATTTGTCTTACTAGGTTTATTCAAGGCTTGGTATTATTAATACATGTATTAAAATGATTGGTAGTCAGCTAAACAAGAATAAAACCCCAAATGCTACCCAAATGCACTTTTATGGCTTGGCGCAAAGAACGTTGAATCTTTCCTATGATGGATCCAAACCACTACTAAACAAAACTTGTTTAGCTTGGCATTGTTAATAAATAATCAAACCATAATAAGAAATAAATAAAAGAATTCTGAAGAAATGACTTTATCAGTTGTTACAACTAATGTAGAGTCACTCAGGGGAATTTCTTGATTAGTATCTTGTTATTTTATATTTGTAATGACGTCATCATTGACATAAATTCTTATTTTAGTCTTAGTTTGTGAAGACAAGTTAATGTCTCCTCAAAATGGTGCTACATGTATTGCTCAAATTTAATTTGGGAAGGAATTCATGATGTGATTATCATAGGTTTTTTTTAGTTGTAAACAAAGACAGGTATTAATTCATATTGTATAAATTGAGAAACCATGTTGAGAATGGTTAATAGATTTTATCTATCTTCAACTACACTACTGTTACCATTTATTTTTGTTTAATTACTTTTTTGATATGCAAATAACTGCATAAGTAAAGGCAACAATTTGGGAGTACTTTACCTGAGTATTGGCTCAACATGTAGCATCTAGAGACATCATCTATCCCAAATTGTGGACGTCTTAGGTTATGTATATGGCTATGTATATGGAAATAATTAACCTTCCATTCTATTGCAACAAGTGCATGCACCATAAATGATACACTTTGATGATAACATACCTATTGTTAGCATGAATGCATGATAATTACATGCTAATATTTAGTGAGATGAGCAACAATAATGCAAATGAGATATTTATATTTGTAGCTGAGATAGATAATAAAACGTGAGACAATTATGGTAGAACTGTTCAGGCATTCTAAGCACTTTTCTTTATAGATATTGCTTTCGCTGGAACCTTATGAATTGGTCATCTTGGATGAATTACCAATGTTAGTTCTAATAAATTCTCTATGCTAATTTACTGGAACTGGGCTGTTATAATAAGTTCACTACTACAACCTTTTGCCATGACAAATAGTTCTATAGTGTAATTAAAGTAGAGACCACGATTCTACACTAAATTTAATCTATTTATAGCTAACTTGAAAAAGTACCTGTTGATTTCAAAATTTGAATCTATTGTCTGCCTATATGGCTAAAAATAATGGAAGTGACTTTGCCCCCTACATTTAGTCAAGACAGATGGTATCAACAAATACTAGTTCATAATCAATTTCACTGATACTTCTTGATTGCAATATACAAACTAATTGAATATGCTAATAAATTTCATAGAATGTTCTTAAGCACATTCAAATTTTTTATTTGCTTTTCTTTCTTAGCAGCTTTAATTATTTGGAAGATGCTACACTAGTTGGCTCAAAATAATGAGAAGCGATTTCGCCCTCAGTTGTTTTGTCAAAATCAATTAATCAACAAGCACTTTGCTTTTTTAATTTTGTATTTTGATTTTACAAATTTTAATGAGCACAATTCATCATTTAATTGTTTCTCTATTTTTTAATCTTTTTCTTCTTTCTTCTTTATTCTATCTTCATTTCAGCAGATTATCTGATGGATTATGCAATATAAATATAATGATAATATATGTTAAAATTTTTTGCTATTTTGCTATGTATTTCATTTATATTATGATATTTTCTAAGGTATATTCTCAGATGAAAGTACTATTGTATTCAATTATCAAAGGCCTACCCAGTATTAGGTTTTGGGGATGTTATTGTAGAATCATGTCAATCCACTGTTAGTGTGTCACTTGTAGAAAAACTATTACTTTTCTTAGTTAAACTATTATGCGGAGTTGGCACTTTTCCAATTATCTCCTTTACAATAAGTGTTCGGTTTGTTAACTTAAATTAATATGTAGGAGCCCTTTTAGCTACTTAGCTAACTCCAACTTACTTAGATAAAACAGAGATAATGGAAAACAGGATCGACACTCGAAGGTAGACATGCATATCCAGGAACACATATACCAGCTGCATCTTACAAATGGAGCCGCTATTGTGAGGTAGAAACCAATGAAGGAACTGTTGTGTGAATAGCGAACTCAGTGTGATGGGATTTGCAACTACTTAAGAATTTAGTGCATTGATTGTTTTTGTTATTATGAATTTGTGTAAGAAAAAAAGTAATGCAACCTGGATGCTTGACTAGCTTATTATGAAGCCTTACATGTAATAACCCTACATATATAGAAATAAATAATAGCCCTTGATACATGTAAACAATCAATGCCGCCTGCAGAAAAATATAAACAGAAGTCGGCCAGAGGTCTACCATACGAAACAATGAGCAACTTGCTGTGACTATTAAATAAGCTATATGTAATAGAATATAAAGATACAATCTAAATAACCATCTAAATGTAAATACTATTAAATCACCAATCATCATGTAATGTAATAAATAACTGAAGTTCATCAATGAGAGAGTTAACATGTAAAACCTAATAGCTGCAATCATAATAACAGGCAAGCAATGATGAGTAGGAAAGCTATAATGATAAAAAACTCCTACACCTATCTGTAACCTAAGAGCACACAAGGTAACTACAGCTGTCGCCCTCCCCACTGTGGAATAGCTATAAGGAGGCTGCTCCAGCATACCTTTAACTGGATGTGGGAACCACCATACAATTACCCTAGCTCGTAAACGTTTAGCTTTCCATCAGAATATAAAATAACCTGACCAGAGAAAATAAATCCAACATAGATTTGCTCATCATTAATTACATCACTTCAAGTATATTTATAGCACTTGGTAATAAACAACTAAATACTCGACTAGTACCTGTTAATCATTCTTGTTTACAGTTTTTCCCTCATTTAATATTTCTGCTATGACTACGCAACGTCAGTATTAATTCAACTATGCTGTTTGACCATCTGTCATTTTGTCAAAATACTTTCGAGCATAATTTTAAATATAATTGCACAAAATGTTTACAAAATGAAATAATCAATCCTATCATGCTTTTACATTTTAATCATTATAATCATTATAAATATTTTTAGTCTTTGTTTCATTCATCCTTTCCTCTCATCTTGACCACACATGATAGTTTTGATGGATTATGTCACACTCCCCCTCCAGCATAACTAATTAAGGGTGACCACTTGTTCTCTGTGTACCATTTCTGCTGCCTTCTTGATTATCTCATTTGCTTCTTTCATCTCCCAGCTAGTCTTTTCATGTGACTCTTCCTTAGTGATTTTAACACAATGTCTTTCTCTGTAGTTAACATCTTTTTGTGTCTTAAAAACGACGGGTTCCTCCGAGATTTCGCTATTGTGCACATGCTGCGTAGCTCGTTCAATTTCTCATTGAATATTTCATAATGTTTCCTGTAGAGTTTCATTCCTTTTATCACTATCATTAGCGTCATAATTTCATCAATTCTACTTGTATGTGCTAGATCTGGGTGAATTGTAGTGTTTGGATAGAAGAATTTGTATGTTGATCTTAACAATTTCGATATTGATGCTTCGTCATAGAATGCACTTATATTTTCTAAAACCTCTTCTTCACTGATGTTTTCTGGTTCATTTTTCCCCAGTCTTACCATGGTAATGATTTCCACTCTTCACATTATGTCATAATACCAATATTGTGAGCTCCAGAGTTCTCCCCATACGATGTCATTGATTCCTGAGAACAATATTAATGTTTCTGTGGATCTTTTTTCAATTTCGTTGTGGACTTTCTTAATCTGCTTACATATTGGTTCTCCTTCCACTGCAATTTGATTTTGAGGTTCCAGTAGTTCATCAATTTCTTGTCTTGTAAACACTTCAGTGCACAGTACTTTAATTAATGATTTGGTCTCATGTTCATAAACCTCGCTGAATATTCTCTGTACTATGTTGTTTTCCGTTCTCTTCAGACCGTAATTTCTACCAATAACCTCTCATCATCAGTATCGAAACCATGAGAGCTCACTGGGTTCTTGTTTGCCACATTTTTCTAAGTTAACTTTATCAATCATTTCTTGGGTGTTTGGTGTCAGAGCAGTATCAGTAGATTGCAACAGCTTTTCTTCCATTAGCATCTCCTCCTTTCTTTTGCTCACCATTTTGATGATTTCAATAGGACAATTTTTTCCTTCTTTTCGCATTGTCTCAGATCTCTTAATAATTTTGGTGTATGCAAACTGGGGATAGTTCTTCAAATATTTTCTTATTTCTTTTGTGATCAACTCATGCACTCTTTTTTCTTTCACCGCTTTTATTGTTTGTAGCATTTCTGCATGCTCCCCTCTTATTAGGTTGCATGTAGTGAGCCATGGTTGACATTTGAGTGCTCTCAGTTTTGTGTTAGAAGTTGCACCCCACATGTACTTTTTGGTTTCATCTGTTAGTATTTCAACTTTGCTTGGACAAATACCTGTCTTGTTTGCTAGCTCTATTACACTAGGTCTTCCCAATGTGTGCTGTTGCATTAATAGCCTTGTGAAGTGTTTTTCGAATCTCTGTTGTACTTTCTTTGTGGGGGATAGTGGTAATATCTCAACATTTTGCAGTAACCATTGTTTGATGTTTGTGCGAATTGGTGCCACAGCTATTTCATATTTCTTCTGTTGAGCTATTTGTCATTGCTCCTTCCTCATCATAGACAGTACTATTTTGTCATTATTTGTTAGTGCAATTGCTAGTATCCATATTGCTGTTCTCACTCTAATTTCTGGTGCATTGATCTCTTCAAACATTTGCATCTTAAAATTCCGCTTGGCGTCCATTTCATATGCCCGTCTAACTTCATATAATATAGCTTCTGTGCTTTTGTGGTATTTCTTTGTTGGCGATCTTATGTTGATCATCAGCCATTCTTCATGGGTTGGTTTATTGTAGAATCATGCCAACTCAACATGAGGGTGTTATTTAGAGAAAGCTATTACTTTTCTTAGATTAACCACGAATCCGAGTTGACACTTTTCCGTTTTCTCTCCTTTGTAACAAGTGTGCGGTTTATTAAACTAATTTAATATGCAAGAGCCTTTGTAGCTACTTAATTAACTCAACTTATTTAGGTACAGCAGAGAACTTGGAAGACAGGATCGACACTCAATAGTAGACGTGCAACTCCAGGAACGCACTCGCCAGCTGCATCTTACCAATGGAACTGTTGATGTGAGATAGAGAACAATACTGGAATGGCATTGTGAATAGCGAACTCAGTGTAAATGGAATGGCAACTACTTAGTAATTTAGTGCATTGATTGTTTTTGTTATTACGAACTAGTGCAATAAACGAAGTGGTGCAACCGTTCGGCTGTAATAGCTTATTATGAGTCCCTACATTTAATAACCCTACATATAGATAAATAAATAATAGCCCTTTATACATGTAAACAATCAATGCCGCCAGCAAGAAATAAGAACTGTAAGTCGGCCGAAGGTCTCCCTTATATAACATTGAGCAACATGTAACAACTATTAGAGTTACTATATGTAATAAGATATAAAGATACAATCGTAATAAACATATAAGTGTGACCACTGTGAAATCATCAATCATCCTGGAACATAGTAAAGATAGTAACGAATAACTGGAGTTCATCAATAATATAATCAACATGTAAGACTCATAGGTCGCGATAACTCTATCAGACAAGCAACGACAATTAGGAAAGCTATAACGGCAAAAACTCCTATACCTATCTGTAACCTTAGAGTACAGTGTTAACTGGGGGTTGGGAACCACCATACAATCACCCTAGTTCGTATACGTTTAGCTTTCCATTTAAATATACAAAATGACCTGACAATAGAAAACGAATCCAAAGTAGATTTGCTCATCAATAATTACATCTGATTCATTATATTTATAGCACTTTGGTGATAAACAACTAAATACTCGACAAGTACCTGTTAATCTTTCTTGTTGACAGTTTTTCCCTCGCTTTAATATTTCTGCTAATTTTACGCAACGTCAGCTTTAATTCGACTATGCTGTTTGACCATCTTTTGTTTTGTCAAATACCGTCGAGTATAATTTTAGATAATATTGCACAAAACATTTACAAAGTGAAAATAATCAATCCTATCATGATTTACAATTTAATCATTATAATCAATAATAAATTTAGTCTTTGTTTCCTTATCCTTTTCCTCTCATCTTGACCAATCATGATAGAATGATGGATTATGTCACACTCCCCCTCCAGCATAGCTAATTAAGGATGACCACTCTCTCTCCATGTACCATCTCGGCCGCCTTTTTGATTATCTCACTGGCTTCTTTCATTTCCCACGTAACGTTTTCGTACGCCTCATCTTTCGTAATTTTTAACACGACATCTTTCTCTGTTGTTAGCATCTTCTTGTGTCTTAGGAACGACGGGTTCTTTAGAGATTTAGCTATCGTACACATACTCCGTAATTCGTTTAACTTTTCGTTGAATATCTCGTAGTGTTTTCTGTAGAGTTTCATGCCCTTTATGGCTATCATTAATGTCATAATCGCGTCAATTCTACTGGTGTGTGCCAAATCTGGATGAATCGTCGTATTTGGGTAGAAGAATTCATACGTTGATCGTAATGACTTTGAAATCGACGCTTCGTCATAGAATGCACTTATGTTTTCCAGTACTTCTTCCTCGGTGATGTTTTCCGGTTCATTCTTTCCTAATCTGACCATAGTGATAATTTCCACTCTCCTCATTACGTCGTAGTATCGATATTGTGAACTCCACAGTTCTCCCCACACAATGTCGTTGATCCCAGAGAATAATATCACAGTTTGTGTCGACCTTTTTTCGATTTCTGCTCGGACCTTCTTGATTTGTCTGCATATTGGTTCTCCTTCTCTATAGAGGTCGTAGGGTGTGACTTGCTTTTCTATAAAGACTCTTTCTTTATTGTCATTCTTTAACAAAATCTCTTTTGACTTCTTGTAACGATCGTCATTGACAATTCTTTCAGCTGCTTGTCTGCTGTTGACGTATGTATTTTCCTCGTGCCACATTGCTTTAATGGCTCTTTTGTCCTTTAGTCTCCAAGTTGGTAGCAGCATTGGTATGAAGATAGTCGGTGGTGGCGCGCATTTTAATATCGTTGTCAATGTTTTCTCTTCTATCGCCTCATATGTGCCTTGCATTTCTGCTGTTGTGGCCATGCCGAATGTCGCGGGATAATTGTTCTTCGACTTTTTAATATTTTCCCAGAAAGTTTCTGTTAGACCATTCTTCATCAAATTCTGGGCAGTCTCAGGCTTTATTATCATTTTCGACGTAATACATTCTATGTCCACTGCAATCTGGTTTTGTGGCTCCAATAGTTCATCTATCTCTTGTCTAGTAAATGCTTCTGTACAGAGAACTTTAATTAACGATTTGGTTTCTCTTTCATACACTTCTCCAAATATTCTTTGTACAATATTGTTTGTTCTTTCTTGTCGCACCGTGATTTCTACTAGTAGTCTCTTGTCGTCGGTGTCGACCCATGATAGTTCACTGGGCTCCTGTTCGCCCCACTTCTCGATATTAACTTTATCAATCACTCGTTGTGTATTCAGAGTTAAAGCTATGTCGGTGGACTGTAAGAGTTTTTCTTCCGGTAGCATTTCTTCTTTACATTTACTCACCATTTCAATAATTTCAATGGGGCAATTTTTTCCTCTTTCCTCATGGTTTCTGAGCGTTTGATAATTTTGGTATAAGCACACTGCGGATAATTTTTCAGATATTTTTTTATCTCTTTCGTGATCACCTCGTAAATTTTCTTTTCTTCTACCATTTTTATCGTCTGCACTGTTTCCGCATGCTCAATTCCATGTTAAATAAGTTAACAGAGGAAACTAGTCAAGCAGTAACAACAAGTAAATCCTCACCCCCCACATATATTTCTTTTTTTCATCCGTTAAAATGTCGATCTCAATCTTTGTTGTACTTTTTTTGTCGGAGACATCGGTAATATCTCTACATTCTGCAACAACCACTGTTTAATGTTCGTCGGAATCAGCGCCACAGCTATTTCAAATTTTTTCTGTCTAGCTATCTGTCTCCGCTCCTTTCGCATCATCGGCAGTACCAACTTATCATTGTATGTTAGTGCGATCGTTAGTACCCAAATGGCTGTTCTGGCTCTGATCTCGGGGGCATTAATTTCTTCAAACATTTGTGTTTTAAAGTTCCTCTTAGCTTCCATCTCATACGCTCTTCTGATCTCGTATAACGTGGCCTCAGTACTTTTATGATACTTTTTCGTGGGCGATCTTATGTCTATCATTGGCCACTCTTCATGCGTAGGCTTTTCTGCTTTAATCTCCGACCATACTGTCGCTATCCTTTCCAAATGCTCAGGTGTTTGGTTCATACTGCACTTTAGAAACAAGTTTCCAGTCTCTTCCAAATTTTCAGTTATCCCCAGCAGTTCCATAGTACGTGTTTGATAGTACATGTCGATAGCGATTTTAGGTTCCACCATGATTCTCTCCGCTGGGGCTATTTCATTAATTTGTAAGTCCATTTTTATCAGTTCAGATATTCTTCTTGTACCATTATCCACTGTGAACAAATTATCTAATCTGATTTCCAATTCTTTTATACAGTCCGGTAATTCTTCTGATTTCTGTGTTACGATTAGTATTACCCTCGTCTTCTGTTTCTTAGCTATTTTGAGTGTTTCTTCAATATTAGTTTGAAGTCTTTTTGATTCTATTTCAGCGTCTTTTACAAAATAGACTATCGTCAGATGATTCTTATCGAGGTTTACTTGTTCACATTCATTTACAATTTTGATTCTGTTCTTTACCAGTTTCTGGACGTCTTTCATTGTGAATTGTTCGTCAAACGTGATATGGACTGTACTTTTGAAGTATGGTCTGTTGAATTGTTCCTTCATATCTTCTTTATATGCTATTATCGTATTGCATGTTGGACGATTTTTCTTATCAATGACTATTGGGATCGCATAACTTTCGTTCTCTTTGGTGGAAGTGCTGTTTTGTATTAGCCGCTTAGTTTCTGGCGATAGATTGTCGTAAGAATTATATCTCATCTTTCTGTTTGCTATGAAATAAGGATGTATTCTATCTCGTCCTATTTTTGTCATGCGGCTCTCTCTCTCTTCCGATCGTGACGATTTTGTGGTTGTTGACGTTTGTCTGTACGAAAAAATTCCTGAGCTCGTTGTTGTGGGGATTGAACTCGTTGACGGTATCTGCGAAGTATCCATATCTGAGTCATCACTTATGGGTTGTGTATCCCAACTTCCCATAGCTACTGAAGTTATTTCCTCGCCGCCCTTTAATTGGCTTTGAGTACTCGTGGATGCTGTTTCCTCGCCGCCCTTTATTTGGCTTTGAGTACTTGTAGATGTTGAAGGGGAGTGTGCATAATTCGGTGTTTCCAACCTCACGCCCTTTAATTGGCGATCAGTATCTTGTTGATGGCCCTCATTTACCCGCCTGCCCGTTAATTGACATTTGGTAGAGGGTGATTTTTCTTTTATTGTCTCCATCCTCATACCCTTTATTCGGTAATCAGATTGAGGAGACCTCCTCCTTATTCTTCGTCGTTTGTTGGTAGGTGTCATCTGCTCCGTCGTCATACCCTTTAATTGGTAATCGGACTGTGGAGCTCTTCTTCTAACTCTGCGTCGCTTGTTGCTGGGTGGAGAATTCTCCATCGTCATGCCCTTTATTTGGCAATCGGATTGCGGAGATTTAGCTATGTTAGTGGAGCTCGCTGATGTTCCCTGTATCCTCACGCCCTTTATTTGACGATCGGTCTGCGGGGTCCTTCTCCTTCTTACTCTCCTCGATTTCAGCGGTGATCGTTCCGTTCGTTTCATTTTTCCTAAATTCAGTTACTAAATTAATATCCCATATCTCTGGGTCATATTTTAATTTATTTTTAGCTGCCCTCTGGGGCATTATCCTTCTTTCAACTTCAGGTTCATCTCTCTCGGGTCTATATTCTTCTTGAAATTCTTCTTCGTGAACACTATCTAGATCGTCCATTTCGGCATATGTACCATCATCAACCTGTACAATTTTAAACTCTGCGTTTTTGTCAAGGGTTACTTGCTCTATGTTTACTGTTGCCCTTTTTAAATTCTGAAAATGTAATACTCGTCCGTCATTCAATTTATAGTTATTATTGGGTAGTGTTTGTATTACCGTGAATGGCCCTGACCACTGTGTTTTAAGTTTCCTTACTTGGTTCACGTCTTGTGTTCTCATAAGAGTGTATGCGTAAACTTTTTCCCCTACCCTGTGTGGTTCGCCATATATCTTTTTGTTGAAATTTCTTTCTTGCCTTATCGCTGACTTCTTTATATTATGGCACATAGCTTCGTGGATTCCTGTTATCTGGTCTTTCAATCTTCTTATGTAATCGTGATCCGGCTTCTCGGAGTATGCATGGTATTGCATTGACACCGGCGTTGCCGCCTCTCTTCCATACATTGCTTTATATGGGGTTATTCCCGTTGTGGTATGTACCGATGTATTATAGAAATATTCAACTATTTCTAATACTTCTCTCCAATCTCTTCCTCCAATTCTCGACGTTAACACTCTTATTAATTTTATCATTGTTCTGTTTAATCTTTCCACCGCTCCGTTGGCCTGTGGATGATATGCGGTTGTCTTCTCTGTTAGTATCTCCATTAGCTTGGTCATTTCTTCAAATAATTTACTTTCGAATTGAACGCCTCTGTCAGATATTATTGTTTGCATTGGTCCAAATTTTAAGATCCACTCTTTTATAATTTTGTCTGCTACTACTTTTGCGGTTGTTGAATCTAGCGGTATCATTCGAGCGTATTTTGTGAAGTTGTCCACCAATACTAATATATACTGATAACCTTCATCGTCTTGAGACAATTTTTCCAAATCCACATGAACAATTTCGTTAGGGGCCGTTGCCATGATTTTTTCAAGCGGTGCTACTTGTATCGGAAAGTGACTCTTGTTATTTATAAGACATGTGTTACATTTATTGATCACATCTTCCACTGTTCTTCGAATGCTTGTGGTTATAAATCGAGCGTTAAAGGTGTTTTCCGTTTGTATTATACCCAAGTGTCCATTTTCATGTATCTTCCTAACTAATTCCCTTTTGTAATATTCAGGGATCGCTATTCTTAGCGTCTTTCCTTCTATATACAGAAGTCCATTTCTATTTAATTTCCATTTATATCGCTGAAAATAACTTTTAGCTTCTTTCGCCAGTGTCCAATCATCATTGTTCATCTTGTCTCTTATATCTTTCAGTATTAAGTCACTTTTTTGTTTTTCAATTATATCTCTCTCTGATATCTCTTCTTTAATTGTAATTGGCATTATAGCATTCCCTTTTTTGTCTGTATTGATTTCGGGTAATTCTATATATTCCTTATGTGACATGAAGTGAAACTTTTTCTTTTCGCCATCGACCTTTTCTATATCTCTTTGATATTCGGGTAGCGCCGTCCAGAAGTCTGCGTTCTTATGTAGCGTTCCTTTCCAATGTTCTATGTTAAATTTAAACTCATTTAAATATTCAATCCATCGTGATACAATTGATGACTTATCGCCTGAAAACTTTTTAAGCCATGCGAGCCCACTATTATCAGTTCTCACTTTAAATGTTTGTCCTATTAAAAAGTACCGAAATTTCTTTATACTTTCGACCAATGCTAACATCTCCAGTTTCGTTGATCCATAATTTTCTTCACTTTGTTTTAACTTTCTACTAAAGAACTGTATCGGCACTTCCTTGCCGTCTTTGATTTGGCCCAAGCACGCCCCTATGGCAACATTACTTGCATCGCAATCGAGAATAAACTCTTTATCATAGTCCGGCGTATTTAATGAAGGCATTTGGCTTAACTCATTCTTTATATTATCCAACTGTTCCTGTTCTCTCCACGTCCATTCGAAGACTTTGTTCTTCTTTAACAGTTCTGTCATTTTTCCGGTTTTGTGTGCTACATTCGATATAAAAGAACCATAGTAGTTAATAAAACCCATAATTCTCTGTAGATCCTTTTTCGTTTTCGGGCTGTTAATATTCTGAATCATATCTCTGGCGTTGTTCTTCATCCGAATTTCTCCTTTCCGGATCTGCCTCCCCAAAAATACGACTTGTTCCTTTAAAATTTCACACTTCTTTCCATTTACCCGTAACCCTGCTTTATACAGGATGTTTAGCGTTCTATCGAGTTTTTCAAAATGTTCTTCGATTGTTTCGCTTGCTATGAGTATGTCGTCTATGTACGCACTTATCCCTTTTTCGACTTGTCTGTTGTTCTGTTTTAAAACTTTCGTCACATATCTCTGGAATGTAGCCGGTGCATTACATAATCCGAAGGCCATGTACATCCATTCGAATAGTCCATACGGTGTTATAAATGCCGTCTTTTCTATATCCGAAGGTTCCATTGGCACTTGCCAGTACGCCTTGCAAAGATCTATGCATGTATAGTATTTGTTTTTACTGGCTTCATATATAATGTCTTCTATCCTCGGAAGTGGATATGCGTCCTTTTTTGTTATGTCGTTAAGCTTCCGGAAGTCTATGCAAAGTCTGTATTTCTCGCCTTGTTTTACGAACACCGTAGGCGCAGCATAAGGGCTTTCACTTGGCCTAATTATCTTATTATCAATAAGTTCATTTAATATAGTATTGTAATGTTCCTTCAACTGTTCAGGAACTCTCCTGCATGGCAATCGTATTGGCTCCTCCGATGTGGTTATGATTTTATGCGTTTCTCCAACCGCTTTCCCCACACTTATTTCTCCATAATTAAAAATTTTTCCATGTCTTTTAAGTATTGTTATCAGTTGTTTTCTCTCTTCTGCGCTTAGGTGCTGGTACTCATCTTCGCATATTTCTGGTATTTGGTACTCCTTGTTTTCTTCCTGAATCAAGTTTATTACCTTTTCCACCATTTTTTTCTCGGTTCTAACTTTTTTTCCTTTTAACTTCAACGTGTCCTTTTTTATATTGACTGTATGGTTAGTTGCATTTAACATTGGTATTACGCCTCTGCCATTCTTTACCACACACAAACTTGATGGTATGGAAATTTTCTTTGTATTTATGCCTTTCTGATCATAAATCATAACTTCAGACGTGATCTCACTCTCCGTTTCTATTTGGCACATCTTCCAGTTATTCGGTAGAATTTTCTCATTTTCCGTTAACCGAAATTCTATAGTTTCTGTCTCTTGCTCTTCTCCACACGTGGTTATCGTTTCCTCTTGTACCGATATAGTCCTGTTTGTGTAGTCAATTATACATTTGTTATCCATCAAGAAATCATTTCCTAATATTACTTCATAAGGCAGTGCATTTTTTTCAGTGTCTATTACTGTGAATGTTTGCGAGAATGTAGTGTTAGCAATTCTCATCGGTACTTCCAATATTTTCCCTTTTGTATCGATGTAATGTCCTGAAGCATTGAGTAATCTGCTATTTTCTTTTTCCAACTTTTTCTTATCAATTCCTATCCTTGCCGCACATTCGTCGGTAATGATGGATATTACCGCTCCCGTATCAATGGTTGCTTTAACCATTACTCCATTTATGACGACCGTGATTGTATTTGTCTTTATCAGGTCCGTTACTATCAACACGGGTGCACGTTTTTCTGGAGGTGGCGCTCCATCTAATTTAAATTATCGTCTTTTAATTCTTCTTCTTGTTCCGGCTCATCTTCATCTTCCAATAAGTCATTTCTTCGATACGTTTGTCTTTATCGGCATTCGCTAATTCTACTTCAAACATTCTTTGAGTTAAATTCTCTATTTGTAGCATTAGTTCATGCCGTTCGTTATTATTATCCTGTATTACTTTTCTTAATTCAATTATCGACATTGCTGTACCTTCGTCTTCTTGCAATGCCATCTCTGTTGGGGAATTTTGACTTTCAGGGGATGTGTTGACAACCGCCGGGGTTGTTTGGTTTTGGGGTGTCCTTTGAGTTTTAGCTTTCGTTCTTTGCTTTTTCCTTGAATTCACCATTTTATTAATTACTAGAGGCAATTGTATTTGGGTCCCTTACCAGTTTTTGTACTCCTGGTTTTTATTCGTCTTTTTGCTTGTTTCCTCTTCGTTCTTGAGCGAGAAGAAACAACTATCTTAACCCACTCATAAGTTCGTAGTAGAATTCTTGTTCGTAAGTCTCCATACACTTCCGTTGACTATCACGCCATCTGTTTTCTCTCCTTGGTGCACGCTCTTTGAGCGCCTGTCACGGTCGCCATGTAGAATCATGCCAACTCGACATGAGGGTGCTATTTAGAGAAAGCTATTACTTTTCTTAGATTAACCACGAATCCGAGTTGACACTTTTCCGTTTTCTCTCCTGTGTAATAAGTGTGTGTTTATTAAACTAATTTAATCTGCAAGAGCCTTTGTAGCTACTTAATTAACTCAACTTATTTAGGTACAGCAGAGAACTTGGAAGACAGGATCAACACTCAATAGTAAACGTGCGACTCCAGGAACGCACTTGCCAGCTACATCTTACCAATGGAACTGTTGATGTGAGATAGAGAACAATACTGGAATGGCATAGTGAATAGCGAACTCAGTGTAAATGGAATGGCAACTACTTAGTAATTTAGTGCATTGATTGTTTTTGTTATTACGAACTAGTGCAATAAACGAAGTGGTGCAACCGTTCGGCTGTAATAGCTTATTATGAGTCCCTACATTTAATAACCCTACATATAGATAAATAAATAATAGCCCTTTATACATGTAAACAATCAATGCCGCCAGCAAGAAATAAGAACTGTAAGTCGGCCGAAGGTCTCCCTTAGGTAATCTTGAGCAACATGTAACAACTATTAAAATTACTATATGTAATAAGATATCAAGATACAATCGTAATAAATATCTAAGTACATCCAATGCGAAATCATCAATCATCCTGGAACATAGTAAAGATAGTAACAAATAACTGGAGTTCATCAATAATATAATCAACATGTAAGACTCATAGGTCGCAGTAACTCTATCGGACAAGCAATGACGATTAGGAAAGCTATAACGGCAAAAACTCCTATACCTATCCGTAACCTTAGAGTACAGTGTTAACTGGGGTTGGGGAACCACCATACAGTTACCCTAGTTAATATACGTTTAGCTTTCCATTTAAATATACAAAATGACCTGACAATAGAAAACGAATCCAAAGTAGATTTGCTCATCAATAGTTACATCTAATTCATTATATTTATAGCACTTTGGTGATAAACAACTAAATACTCGACAAGTACCTGTTAATCTTTCTTGTTGACAGTTTTTCCCTCGCTTTAATATTTCTGCTAATTTTACGCAACGTCAGCTTTAATTTGACTATGCTGTTTGACCATCTTTAGTTTTGTCAAATACCGTCGAGTATAATTTTAGATAATATTGCACAAAACATTTACAAAGTGAAAATAATCAATCCTATCATGATTTACAATTTAATCATTATAATCAATAATAAATTTAGTCTTTGTTTCCTTATCCTTTTCCTCTCATCTTGACCAATCATGATAGAATGATGGATTATGTCACACTCCCCCTCCAGCATAGCTAATTAAGGATGACCACTCTCTCTCCATGTACCATCTCGGCCGCCTTTTTGATTATCTCACTGGCTTCTTTCATTTCCCACGTAACGTTTTCGTACGCCTCATCTTTCGTAATTTTTAGCACGACGTCTTTCTCTGTTGTTAGCATCTTCTTGTGTCTTAAGAACGACGGGTTCTTTAGAGATTTAGCTATCGTACACATACTCCGTAATTCGTTTAACTTTTCGTTGAATATATCGTAGTGTTTTCTGTAGAGTTTCATACCCTTTATGGCTATCATCAATGTCATAATCGCGTCAATTCTACTGGTGTGCGCCAAATCTGGATGAATCGTAGTATTTGGGTAGAAGAATTCATACGTTGATCATAATGATTTTGAAATCGACGCTTCGTCATAGAATGCACTTATTTTTTCCAGTACTTCTTCTTCGGTGATGTTTTCCGGTTCGTTCTTTCCTAATCTGACCATGGTGATAATTTCTACTCTCCTCATTACGTCGTAGTATCGGTATCGTGAACTCCAAAGTTCTCCCCACACAATGTCATTGATCCCAGAGAATAATATCACAGTTTGTGTCGACCTTTTTTCGATTTCTGCTCGGACTTTCTTGATTTGTCTGCATATTGGTTCTCCTTCTCTATAGAGGTCGTAAGGTGTAACTTGCCCTTCTATAAAGACTCTTTCTTTATTATCATTCTTTAATAAGATCTCTTTTGACTTCTTCTAACGATCGTCATTGACTATTCTTTCAGCTGCTTGTCTGCTGTTGACATATGTATTTTCTTCGTGCCACATTGCTTTAATGGCTCTTTTGTCTTTTAATCTCCAAGTTGGTAGCAGCATTGGTATGAAGATAGTCGGAGGTGGCGCGCATTTTAATATCGTTGTCATTGTTTTCTCTTCTATCGCCTCATATGAGCCTTGCATTTCTGCCGTTGTGGCCATACCGAACGTAGCAGGATAATTGTTCTTCGACTTCTTAATGTTTTCCCAGAAAGTATCGGTTAAACCATTCTTCATTAGATTCTGGGCAGTCTCAGGCTTTATTATGATTTTCGACGTAATACATTCTATGTCCACTGCAATCTGGTTTTGTGGTTCCAATAGTTCATCTATCTCTTGCCTGGTAAATGCTTCCGTACAGAGAACTTTAATTAACGATTTAGTTTCTCTTTCATACACTTCTCCAAATATTCTTTGTACAATATTGTTTGTCCTTTCTCGTCGCACCGTGATTTCTACTAGTAGTCTTTCGTCATCGGTGTCGACCCATGATAGTTCACTGGGCTCCTGTTCGCCCCATTTCTCCAGATTAACTTTATCGATTACTCGTTGTGTATTTGGAGTTAAAGCTATGTTGGTAGACTGTAAGAGTTTTTCTTCCAGTAACATTTCTTCTTTACTTTTACTCACCATCTCAATAATTTCGATGGGGCAATTTTTTCCCTCTTTCCTCATGGTTTCTGAGCGTTTGATAATTTTGGTATAGGCACACTGCGGATAATTTTTCAGATATTTCTTTATCTCTTTTGTGATCACCTCATGAATTTTCTTTTCTTCTACCATTTTTATCGTCTGCACCGTTTCCGCGTGCTCTCTTCTAATCAAATTCCTAGTCGTTAGCCACGGTTGATTTTTAAGCGCTCTTAGTTTCGTGTTAGAGGTTGCGCCCCACATATATTTCTTTGTTTCGTCCGTTAGAATATCAATCTCACTTGGGCATATCCCCGTTTTGTTTGCTAGTTCTATTATGCTGGGCCTTCCCAATGTATGTTGCTGTACTAACAACCTTGTAAAGTGTTTCTCCAATCGCTTTCCCCACACTTATTTCTCCATAATTAAAAATTTTTCCATGTCTTTTAAGTATTGTTATTAGTTGTTTTCTCTCTTCTGCGCTTAGGTGCTGGTACTCATCTTCGCATATTTCTGGTATTTGGTACTCCTTGTTTTCTTCCTGAATCAAGTTTATCACCTTTTCCACCATTTTTTTCTCGGTTCTAACTTTTTTTCCTTTTAACCTCAACGTGTCTTTTTTGATATTGACTGTGTGGTTGGTTGCATTTAACATTGGTATTACACCTCTGCCCTTCTTTAGTACACACAAGCTCGATGGTATGGAAATTTTCTTTGTATTTATGCCTTTCTGATCATAAATCATAACTTCAGACGTGATCTCACTCTCTGTTTCTATTTGGCACATCTTCCAGTTATTCGGTAGAATTTTCTCATTTTCCGTTAACCGAAATTCTATAGTTTCTGTCTCTTGCTCTTCTCCAAACGTGGTTATCGTTTCCTCTTGTACAGATATAGTCCTGTTTGTGTAGTCAATTATACATTTGTTATCCATCAAGAAATCATTTCCTAATATTACTTCATAAGGAAGTGCATTTTTTTCAGTGTCTATTACTGTGAATGTTTGCGAGAATGTAGTGTTAGCAATTCTCATCGGTACTTCCAATATTTTCCCTTTTGTATCGATGTAATGTCCTGAAGCATTGAGTAATCTGCTATTTTCTTTTTCCAACTTTTTCTTATCAATTCCTATCCTTGCCGCACATTCGTCGGTAATGATGGATATTACCGCTCCCGTATCAATGGTTGCTTTAACCATCACTCCATTTATGACGACCGTGATTGTATTTGTCTTAATCAGGTCCGTTACAATCAACACGGGTGCACGTTTTTCTGGAGGCGGCGCTCCATCTAATTTAAATTATCGTCTTTTAATTCTTCTTCTTGTTCCGGCTCATCTTCATCTTCCAATAAGTCTTCTTCTTCAAAGTAAGCCTCCTCCTCTTCTATGAAATTAATCTGACGTTTACAAAATTTCTTTGTATGTCCTTTTTTCCCGCATGTTTGGCATTTCAAATCTTTTCGGTTTATCCGTTTTACCGTACCGTCTTTCAATTTTATTTTGATAATTTCTTCTTTTGGTTTCCCCTCATCGTCCTTTTTAGTTTTGTTTGTACTAGTATTTATTGCCGGTACTATTTTCGTTGTAGATGATTTTTCATTGATTCGCGCATTATTTTCCATCGTTACTTGGATTCCCAAACCCTTCCTTATCATCCTCTCTAGCGAGTCATCCGCATCGCATTTAATTTCAAATTGTTGCCGGATCGGTTCTGGTAGTCCTTTACAAATATGTGAGAATAGATCGTATTTAGAATACGTGCTCTCTCTTGAGCTAAGTTTCAATAACCTCTCTACTTGTGACATGTAATTTCATAAATCCTCTCACTTGTTCATCTTTAAGCTATTTAACAACATTCGATATTGGCTTTTAAAGCTTTCATCGTCGTAATATTGTTGATATTCTCCAATTAATTTTTTGTAGTTCGATTTAGTCTCTAGATCCAGCACTAGGTAATGCTGGTAAGCTGCACCTCCTAGATATAGGGGAAATCGCGCCGCCGCTTGTTTCTGTATAACATTTCTTTCCTTCATGCTCATCTCGAACATTTGGATCCATTCTTTAAATGTCGGGGAATAGCTGTTCACTCTCCCCGTAAATTTTGGAAGTATTGCTTTACAAGCTGGTGTCTCACTATCTTCCTCTTCAGATAGTATCGTTTCTTCATATATCGGTTTTCTGTCCGTCGTACTATTGCATTTCTCCTTCACTTGTTTCGTTATATTTATGACTAACTTTTCAACAAATTCGTCTTCTGTCTGACAATTTCTGTATATTTCAGACTGACTTTCTTCTATTGGTACACTTCCACTCAATTTTTCCGGTTCTTGTACTATTGTGTTCTTAATCACCTTGACACTACTCTGCTCTTCTTCATTTGTTAGTGTCGACAGTCGAATTTTATCTTTTAAATCATCTATCTGGAGTTGCTTTAAAATATTATCTTCTCTCAGGTTCACGTTTTCTTCATGCATTTGAGTAATCATTTTCTTTAGATTCTCACTCTGCATTTTTATCTCGTTGTTTGCCTCTATTAGTTTCTCGATTTGTTTCTGGAATACATTCCTTTGCTCCGTCAACCTAGAGCTCGTATCTTGCATAATTTCTTCAATCCGTTTGTCTTTTTCAGCATTCACTAATTCTATCTCAAACATCCTTTGAGTTAAGTTTTCTATTTGTAACATTAACTCCCGTCTTTCATTATTATTATCCTGTATTATTTTCCTTAGTTCGGTTATCGACATTGCTGCACCTTCATCTTCTTGCAATACCATCTCTGTTGGGGAATTTTGACTTTCGGGGGATGTGTTAACAACTGCTGGGGTTGTTTGGTTTTGGGGTGTCCTTTGCGTTTTGGCTTTAGTTCTTTGCTTTTTCCTTGAATTTACCATTTTAATAATTACTAAAGGCAATTGTATATTGGGATCCCTTACCAGTATCTGTACTCATGGTTCTTTTCTTCAAATCATCTTATTGCTTGTTTGCTTCTTCATTTTGAGCGAGAAGAAACAACTATCTTAACCCACTCATAAGTTCGTAGTAGAATTTTCTGTTTGTAAGTCTCCATACACTTTCGTTAACTATTACGCCATCTGTTTTCTCTCCTTGGTGCACGCTCTTTGAGCGCCTGTCACGGTCGCCATGTAGAATCATGCCAACTCAACATGAGGGTGTTATTTAGAGAAAGCTATTACTTTTCTTAGATTAACCACGAATCTGAGTTGACACTTTTCAGTTTTCTCTCCTTTGTAATAAGTGTGCGGTTTATTAAACTAATTTAATATGCAAGAGCCTTTGTAGCTACTTAATTAACTCAACTTATTTAGGTAAAGCAGAGAGCTTGGAAGACAGGATCGACACTCAAGAGTAGACGTGCAATTCCAGGAATGCACCAGCCAGCCGCATCTTACCAATGGAACTGTTGATGTGAGATAGAGAACAATAATGGAATGGCGATGTGAATAGCAAACTCAGTGTAATGGGATTGGCAACTACTTAATAATTTAGTGCATTGATTGTTTTTGTTATTACGAACTAGTGCAATAAACGAAGTTGTGCAACCTTGCCGCTGAACTAGCTTATTATGAGGCCCTACATGTAATAACCTTACATATAAATAAATATCTAATAACCCTTGATACATGTAAACAATCAACGCAGTCGGCAGAAAACAATAACTAGAAGTCGGTCTATAGTCTACTGTGTGAAACATTGAGCAACATGTAATAACGATCAAATAAACTCTTAGTAATAGAATATCAAAAGACCATTGTAATAACCATTTGAATGTAAATACTATTAAGCCAGCAATCAGCATGTAATATAATGAATGTAATAAATAACTTGAGTTCATCGGTAAAATAATTAACATGTAAGACCTAGAGGCTGCGATAATACTATCAGACAAGCAATGACGATAAGGAAAGCTATAACAGTAAAAAAACTCCTATACCTATCCGTAACCTAAGAGCCCACAAGGTAACTACAGCTGTCGCCCTCCCCGCTGTGGAATAGCTATTAGGAGGCTGCTCCAGCATACCTTTAACCGGATGTGGGAACCACCATACAATTACCCTAGCTCGTAGATGTTTAGCTTTCCATCAGAATATAAAATAACCTGACAAAAGAAAATGAATCCAAAGTAGATTTGCTCATCAATAATTACATCAGATTCATTATATTTATAGCACTTGGTGATAAACAACTAAATACTCGACAAGTACCTGTTAATCTTTCTTGTTGACAGTTTTTCCCTCGCTTTAATATTTCTGCTAATTTTACGCAACGTCAGCTTTAATTCGACTACGCTGTTTGACCATCTTTTGTTTTGTCAAAATACAGTCGAGTATAATTTTAAGTATAATTGCACAAAACATTTACAAAGTGAAAATAATCAATCCTATCATGATTTACAATTTAATCATTATAATCAATAATAAATTTAGTCTTTGTTTCCTTATCCTTTTCCTCTCATCTTGACCAATCATGATAGAATGATGGATTATGTCACACTCCCCCTCCAGCATAGCTAATTAAGGATGACCACTCTCTCTCCATGTACCATCTCGGCCGCCTTTTTGATTATCTCACTGGCTTCTTTCATTTCCCACGTAACGTTTTCGTACGCCTCATCTTTCGTAATTTTTAGCACGACGTCTTTCTCTGTTGTTAGCATCTTCTTGTGTCTTAAGAACGACGGGTTCTTTAGAGATTTAGCTATCGTACACATACTCCGTAATTCGTTTAACTTTTCGTTGAATATATCGTAGTGTTTTCTGTAGAGTTTCATGCCCTTTATGGCTATCATCAATGTCATAATCGCGTCTATTCTACTGGTGTGCGCCAAATCTGGATGAATCGTAGTATTTGGGTAGAAGAATTCATACGTTGATCATAATGATTTCGAAATCGACGCTTTGTCATAGAATGCACTTATGTTTTCCAGTACTTCTTCCTCGGTGATGTTTTCCGGTTCATTCTTTCCTAATCTAACCATAGTAATAATTTCCACTCTCCTCATTACGTCGTAGTATCGATATTGCGAACTCCAAAGTTCTCCCCACACAATGTCGTTGATCCCAGAGAATAATATCACCGTTTGTGTCGACCTTTTTTCAATTTCTGCTCGGACTTTCTTAATCTGTCGGCATATTGGTTCTCCTTCTTTTCTCATCATCGGCAATACCAACTTATCATTGTATGTTAATGTGATCATTAGTATCCAAATGGCTGTTCTCGCTCTGATCCCTGGGGCATTAATTTCTTCAAACATTTGTGTTTTAAAGTTCCTCTTAGCTTCCATTTCATACGCTCTTCTCATTTCGTATAACGTAGCTTCAGTACTTTTATGATACTTCTTAGTGGGCGATTTTATGTCTATCAGCGGCCACTCTTCATGCGTAGGCTTTTCTGCTTTAATCTCCGACCATACTGTCGCTATCTTTTCCAAATGCTCAGGTGTTTGGTTTATACTGCACTTTAGAAACAAATTTCAAGTCTCTTCCAAATTTTCAGTTATCCCCAGCAATTCCATAGTGCGTGTTTGATAATACATATTGATCGCGATTTTAGGTTCCACCATGATTCTCTCCGCTGGGGCTATTTCATTAATTTGTAAGTCCACTTTTATCAGTTCAGATATTCTTCTTGTACCATTATCCAATGTGAACAAATTATCTAATTTGATTTCCAATTCTTTTATACAGTCCGGTAATTCTTCTGATTTCTGTGTTACGATTAGTATTACCCTCGTCTTCTGTTTCTTAGCTATTTTGAGTGTTTCTTCGATGTTAGTTTGAAGTCTTTTTGATTCTATCTCAGCGTCTTTTACAAAATAAACTATTGTCAGATGGTTTTTATCGAGGTTTACTTGTTCACACTCGTTTACAATTTTGTCTTTGTTCTTTATTAGTTTCTGTACATCTTTCATGGTGAACTGTTCATCAAACGTGATATGGACTGTACTTTTGAAGTATGGTCTGTTAAATTGTTCCTTCATATCCTCTTTATATGCTATTATCGTATTGCAAGTTGGACGATTTTTCTTATCAATGACTATTGGGATTGCATAACTTTCGTTCTCTTTGGTGGAAGTGCTGTGTTGTATTAGCCGCTTAGTTTCTGGCGATAGATTGTCGTAGGAATTATATCTCATCTTTCTGTTTGCTATGAAATAGGGATGTATTCTATCTCGTCCTATTTTTGTCATGCGGCTCTCTCTCTCTTCCGATCGTGACGATTTTGTAGTTGTTGATGTTTGTCTGTACGAAAAAATTCCTGAGCTCGTTGTTGTGGGGATTGAACTCGTTGACGGTATCTGCGAAGTATCCATATCTGAGTCATCACTTATGGGTTGTGTATCCCAACTTCCCATAGCTACTGAAGTTATTTCCTCGCCGCCCTTTAATTGGCTTTGAGTACTTGTTGTTGCTGTTTCCTCGCCGCCCTTTAGTTGGCTTTGAGTACTTGTAGATGTTGAAGGGGAGTGTGCATAATTCGGTATTTCCAACCTCATGCCCTTTAATTGGTGATCAGTATCTTGTAGATGGCCCTCATTTATCCGCCTGCCCGTTAATTGACATTTGGTAGAGGGTGATTTTTCTTTTATTGTCTCCATCCTCATACCCTTTATTCGGTAATCAGATTGAGGAGACCTCCTTCTTATTCTTTGTCTCTTATTGGTAGGTGTCATCTGCTCCGTCTTCATACTCTTTAATTGGTAATCTGACTGTGGAGCTCTTCTTCTAACTCTCCGTCTCTTATTGTTAGGTGGTGAATTCTCCATCGTCATGCCCTTTATTTGGCAATCGGATAGCGGAGATCTAGCTTTGTTAGTGGAGCTTGTCGATGTTCCCTCTGTCCTCACGCCCTTTATTTGACGATCGGTCTGCGGGGTCCTTCTCCTTCTTACTCTCCTCGATTTCAGTGGTGATCGTTCCGTTCGTTTCATTTTTCCTAAATTCAGTTACTAAATTAATATCCCATATTTCTGGGTCATATTTTAATTTGTTTTTAGCTGCCCCCTGGGGCATTATCCTTCTTTCAACTTCAGGTTCATCTTTCTCGGGTCTATATTCATCTTGAAATTCCTCTTCATGAACACTATCTAGATCGTCCATTTCAGCATATGTACCATCATCAACCTGTACAATTTTAAACTCTGCGGTTTTATCAAGGGTTACTTGCTCTATGTTTACTGTTGCCCTTTTTAAATTTTGAAAATGTAATACTCGTCCGTCATTCAATTTATAATTATTATTGGGTAGTGTTTGTGTCACTGTGAATGGCCCTGACCACTGTGTTTTAAGTTTTCTTACTTGGTTCACGTCTTGTGTTCTCATTAGAGTATACGCGTAAACCTTATCCCCTACCCTGTGTGGTTCGCCATATATCTTTTTATTGAAGTTTCTTTCTTGCCTTATCGCTGATTTCTTTATGTTATGGCACATAGCTTCGTGGATTCCAGTTATCTGATCTTTTAATTTTCTTATGTAATCGTGATCTGGCTTTTCAGAATATGCATGATATTGCATTGATACCGGCGTTGCCGCTTCTCTTCCGTACATGGCTTTATATGGGGTCATTCCCGTCGTGGAGTGTACCGATGTATTGTAGAAGTATTCGACTATTTCTAATACTTCTCTCCAATCTCTTCCTCCGATTCTTGAAGTTAACACTCTTATTAGTTTTATCATTGTTCTGTTTAATCTTTCCACTGCTCCATTGGCCTGTGGATGATATGCGGTTGTCTTTTCTGTTAGTATCTCCATTAGTTTAGTCATTTCTTCAAATAATTTACTTTCGAATTGAACGCCCCTATCAGATATTATTGTTTGCATTGGTCCAAATTTTAAGATCCACTCTTTTATAATTTTGTCCGCTACTACTTTTGCGGTTGTTGAATCTAGCGGTATCATTCGAGCGTATTTTGTAAAATTATCCACTAACACTAATATATACTGATAACCTTCATCATCTTGAGACAATTTTTCCAAATCCACATGAACAATTTCGTTAGGTGCTGTTGCCATGATTTTCTCAAGCGGTGCAATTTGTACCGGGAAGTGACTCTTGTTATTTATGAGACATGTATTGCATTTGTTAATAACATCTTCCACTGTCCTTGGAATGCTTGTAGTTATAAATCGAGCGTTAAAGGTGTTTTCCGTTTGTATTATACCCAAATGTCCATTTTCGTGTATCTTCCGAACTAATTCCCTTTTGTAATATTCAGGGATCGCTATTCTTAGCGTCTTTCCTTCTATATACAAAAGTCCATTTCTATTTAGTTTCCACTTATATCGCTGAAAATAACTTTTAGCTTCTCTTCCCAGTGGCCACTCATCATTGTTCATTTTGTCTCTTATATCTTTAAGTATCAGATCGCTTTTTTGTTTTTCGATTATATCTTTTTCGGATATCTCTTCCTTAATTGTTATTGGCATTATCGCATTCCCTTTCTTATCCGTATTGATTTCGGGTAGTTCAACGTATTCATTATGTGACATAAACTGAAACTTTTTCTTTTCACCGTCCACCTTTTCTATATCTCTTTGATATTCGGGTAGCGCCGTCCAGAAGTCTGCGTTCTTATGTAACGTTCCTTTTCGATGTTCTATGTTAAATTTAAATTCATTTAAGTATTCGATCCATCGCGAAACAATCGACGACTTATCGCCTGAAAACTTTTTAAGCCACGCCAGCCCACTGTTATCAGTTCTCACTTTAAATGTTTGTCCTATTAAAAAGTACCGAAATTTCTTTATACTTTCAACCAATGCCAACATCTCCAATTTCGTTGATCCATAATTTTCTTCACTCTGTTTTAACTTCCGACTAAAGAACTGTATCGGCACTTCTTTGCCATCCTTGATTTGGCCCAAGCATGCCCCTATGGCAACGTTACTTGCGTCGCAATCGAGAATAAACTCTTTATCGTAGTCTGGCGTATTTAATGACGGCATTTTACTTAACTCGTTTTTTATATTATCCAACTGTTCTTGTTCTCTCCACGTCCATTCGAAAACTTTATTCTTTTTCAACAGTTCTGTCATCCTGCCAGTTTTGTGTGCCACGTTAGATATAAAAGAACCATAGTAGTTAATAAACCCCATAATCCTCTGTAAATCCTTTTTCGTTTTTGGACTGGTGATATTTTGGATCATATCTCTTGCATTGTTCTTCATTCGTATTTCACCTTGCCGGATTTGTCTTCCCAAAAATACGATCTGTTCTTTTAAAATTTCACATTTCTTTCCATTCACCCGTAAGCCTGCTTTGTACAGGATGTTCAGCGTTCTATCCAACTTTTCAAAGTGTTCTTCGATTGTGTCACTTGCTATGAGTATGTCGTCTATATATGCACTTATCCCTTTTTCGACTTGTCTGTTATTCTGTTTTAGAACTTTTGTGACATATCTCTGAAATGTAGCCGGTGCATTACACAATCCGAAAGCCATGTACATCCATTCAAACAGTCCATACGGCGTTATAAATGCTGTCTTTTCAATATCTGAAGGTTCCATTGGCACTTGCCAGTACGCTTTGCAAAGATCTATGCATGTATAGTACTTGTTTTTACTGGCTTCATATATTATATCTTCTATCCTCGGGAGTGGATATGCGTCTTTTTTCGTTATGTCATTAAGTTTCCGGAAATCTATGCAGAGTCTGTATTTCTCACCTTGTTTCACGAACACCGTGGGCGCAGCGTAAGGACTTTCACTTGGCCTAATTATCTTATTGTCAATGAGTTCATTCAATATCGTATTATAGTGTTCTTTTAAATGTTCAGGAACTCTTCTGCATGGCAGTCTTATTGGCTCTTCCGATGTGGTTACAATTTTGTGCGTTTCTCCAACCGCTTTTCCCACACTTATTTCTCCATAATTAAATATTCTTGCATGTCTTTTGAGTATTGCTACCAGTTGTTTTCTCTCTTCCGCACTCAGGTGCTGATACTCCTCTTCTGTTACTTCCGGTATTTGATACTCCTTGTTTTCTTCCTGTATTAAATTAATCGCTTTGTCCACCATCTTTTTCTCAGTTCTTACTTTTTTCCCTTTCAATTTTAACGTATCCTTTTTTATATTGACTATATGATTAGTTGCGTTTAACATTGGTATCACTCCTCTGCCATTTTTTACCACACACAAACTTGATGGTATGGAAATCTTTTTCGTATTTATGCCTCTTTGATCATAAATCATAACTTCTGACGTAACATCATTTTCCGTCTCTATTTGGCACATCTTCCAGTTGTTAGGTAGAATTTTTTCGTTTTCTGTTAACCGAAATTCTATAGTTTCTGTGTCTTGCTCTTCTTTGCAAGTTGTTAATGTTTCCTCTTGGACCGATATAGTTCTATTTGTGTAGTCAATGATACATTTGTTATCCGTCAAAAAATCATTTCCTAATATTACCTCATAGGGAAGCGCATTTTTTTCAGTATCTATTACTGTAAATGTTTGCGAAAACGTAGTGTTAGCGATTCTCATCAGTACTTCCAATAGTTTCCCTTTTGTATCAATGTAATCTCCTGAGGCATTGAGTAATCGGCTCTTTTCTTTTTCCAACTTTTTATTATCAATTCCTATCTTTGCCGCACATTCATCGGTGATAATGGATATTACCGCTCCCGTATCTATAGTTGCTTTAACCATCACTCCATTTATTACAACCGTGATTGTGTTAGTCTTAATCAGGTCCGTTACAATCAACACGGGTGCACGTTTTACTGGAGGCGGCGCTCCCTCTAATTTAAAGTATCGTCTTTTACTTCTTCTTCTTGTTCCAACTCATCTTCATCCTCCAATAAGTCTTCTTCCTCAAAGTAAGCTTCCTCCTCTTCTATGAAATTAATCTGCCGTTTACAAAATTTCTTTGTATGCCCTTTTTTCCCGCATGTCTGGCATTTTAAGTCTTTTCTGTTTATACGTTTTACCGTACCATCTTTCAAATTTATTTTGATAATTTCATCCTTTGGTTTTCCATCATTGTCCTTTTTAGTTTTGTTTGTTCCACTACCTATTGTTGGTATCACTTTCGTTGTTGATGATTTCTCATTGATTCGAGCATTATTTTCCATCATTACCTGGATTCCCAAACCTTTCCTTATCATCCTCTCTAAAGAGTCATCCGCATCACACTTAATTTCAAACTGTTGCCGGATCGGTTCTGGTAATCCTTTACATATATGCGAGAATAAATCGTATTTAGAATATGTGCTCTCTCTTGAGCTAAGTTTCAATAACCTCTCTACTTGTGACATGTAATTTCGTAAATCCTCTCGCTTGTTCATCTTTAAGCTATTTAACAACATGCGATATTGGCTTTTAAAGCTTTCATCGTCATAATATCGTTGATACTCTCCAATTAATTTCTTGTAGTCCGATTTAGTCTCTAAATCCAACACTAAGTAATGCTGGTAAGCTGCACCTCCTAGATATAGAGGAAACCGCGCCGCCGCCTGTTTTTGTATAACTTTCCTCTCCTTCATGCTCATCTCGAACATCTGGATCCACTCTTTAAAAGTAGGCGAATAGCTATCGACTCTCCCCGTAAATTTCGGAAGTATTGCCTTGCATGCCGGTGTTTCACTATCTTCCTCTTCCGATAATATCGTTTCTTCATATATCGGCTTTGTATCCGTTGTGGTTTTACATTTCTCTTTTACTTGTTTCGTTATATTAACGACCAATTTTTCAACGAACTCATCTTCTGTCTGACAATTTTTATATATTTCGGACTGTGCTTCTTCTCCAGGTACACTCTCACTTAGTTTTTCTGGTTCTTGTACTACTATGTTTTTAATCACTTTGACACTATTTCCCTTTTCTTTTTCTGCTTCCTCATTTGTTAATGTTGTCAATCGAATTTTGTCTTTTAACTCATCTATTTGCAGTTGCTTTAGAATATTGTCTTCTCTCAAATTCACGTTCTCTTCATGCATTTGAGTGATCATCTGCTTTAGATTCTCGCTCTCCATTTTTATTTCCTTGTTCACTTCTATTAGTTTCTCGATTTGTTTTTGGAAGACATTTCTCTGCTCTGTTAATCTAGAGCTGGTGTCCTGCGTGATTTCCTCGATGCGTTTGTCTTTTTCAGCGTTTGCTAATTCTATTTCAAACATCCTTTGAGTTAAATTTTCTATTTGTAACATTAGCTCATGTCATTCGTTATTATTATCTTCTATTATTTTTCTTAGTTCAATTATCGACACTGCTGTACCTTCACCTTCTTGCTGCAATACAATTTCTGTTGGGGAGTTTTGACTCTCATGGGATGTGTTAACAACCACTGGGGTTGTTTGGTTTGGGGGTGTCCTTTGAGTTTTGGCTTTAGTTCTTTGCTTTTTCCTTGAATTTACCATTTTAATAATTACTAAAGGCAATTGTATAATGGCATCCCTCACCAGTATGTATACTCCTGGTCCTTTCAAAATACAATCATAATAACCATATAAATGTAAATATTATCAAGCCAGCAATCGGCATGTAATATAATGAATGTAGTAAACGACTTGAGTTCATCAGTAAAATAATTGACATGTAAAACCTACAGGCTGCAATAACACTATCGGACAAGCAATGACAATTAGGAAAGCTATAACGGTAAAAAACTCCTATACCTATACGTAACCTAAGAGCACACCAGGTAACTACAGCTGTCGCCCTCCCCGCTGTGGAATAGCTATTAGGAGGCTGCTCCAGCATACCTTTAACCAGATGTGGGAACCACCATACAATTACCCTAGCTCGTAGACGTTTAGCTTTCCATCAGAATATATAAAATAACCTGACAAAAGAAAATGAATCCAAAGTAGATTTGCTCATCATTAATTACATCCGATTCATTATATTTATAGCACTTGGTGATAAACAACTAAATACTCGACAAGTACCTGTTAATCTTTCTTGTTGACAGTTTTTCCCTCGCTTTAATATTTCTGCAATTTTTACGCAATGTCAGCTTTAATTTGACTATGCTGTTTGATAATCTTTTGTTTTGTCAAAATACCGTCGAGTATAATTTTAAGTATAATTGCGCAAAACATTTACAAAGTGAAAATAATCAATCCTATCATGATTTACAATTTAATCATTATAATCAATAATAAATTTAGTAACATTACAATGAATATAGATTTGGTAGGGGCTATTGTTATGCTATTAAAAGTACTTGTAATTTCTTAAAGAAAAATCCTTTGTTAAGGCATTTGACAGGTTTTATAATTTGCTAAAAAAGGGTGTAATTAAAACTAGAAGCAAGAATTCTTGGGATGTCTGTAAAAGGCAGGTTTTCTAAAAATGCAAAAAATTGGTCAAAAGATATTGATACATAGTTAAAAAGGGGGTATAATTGAATAATTATTTATATAGGTATTGCCGTAGTTTTTTTGACCCCTGGCCGTAAAATCCAGAATTTCTAAAAAACGCCTTTTTTCTTAACTAAATCAATAGAAAAGTGTAAAAAGTTATTAAAAACTGATCATTTTGAGAAAACTGCATAGATGGATCCCCATATTTTACTACTTACATTTATACAGGAAATTTTACAATATTTTTTCAGCCAAAATGAATGAACTCAGAGTAATAACACCAACCTCAGAAAACATCAAAGAGGCAAAGTTTCAACAATGCTATTATAGCACCATAACAAAAAAAAGAGAAGCACTACTCAAGATGACAAAACAACCTGAATTTGCGACTACAAGCTGGAGTGATTCTCATGTGGAAACAATAATTAAAAAAGCTGATGAACTAGTCCATGGAGAACAAGCAGTACTAAAAATAACACAAACTGCAGAGGGCATGTAGCATAATCCAAGGCATAATGCTGCTAAGAAGAGAAGATCAGAGGATTAGTCAGAATTAAGATCAAATTATGATTTATTGATTTTCAACAATTTAAAGTTAATTATCATCAATATGCTTTGTAATATGCAACTAAGAAACAATATAGCAAATTAGTATGTGTCAACAAATAATTTGAATAAATGAAATGGGTGAAAATGCTTCCATTATTTTTAGCCATTTTTGGCAAATAAATAAATTCAAATTTGAATGACAGGTACTTTTTGAATTTAACTATAATTAGAGAGAGAATCAATTTGGAAACTGTTGAAGTAAATTCTTTGAAAATCTTATCTTTAGATTTTATTTGGTTTGCTTATTTATAAATCATGTCAAGCTAAATGGTAGATGCAGTAGTAGTGGCTTGGCACACATTGGGAGCAATTCAAGAGTCTTTCATCCAAGCCATGAACCTGCATTTATGTTAGGTGTACAAATAGGAGTTTTCCTCTGTTTAGCTGACTATCGATTCAATTGTTTGCATGTATTAAATAATTGATTATCAGAGATAAGGCTAGGAAGCCTACCATAGCTTATATCTGTATTACATTGTCTAATTAGGTGACCTATAAATAGACTGATAAATCAACCATGCATGTATTGTTATTAAAATGTAAGGTAGGAAGCTGCAAGTAACTAGTTACTTTATTTATCTATGTTAATTAAAGCCAATTATTTTTGGTAATTGCTGAAGTAAGATTTATTAAGCAGCTAGTGACACTGCCAGGTTGCAAAGTACAAAATTGCACATTACAAATTGAGTTTAAGTCAGTTACATCCAGCCATGAGTTAATAACAATGTATCTCATGTCAGAGTAAAGAATTAATATCAGTGCATCCCTACCAGCATCCAACAGGAAACAATGATTTAAAGAATAATTAACTCTGTTGACATCTCATATCAGATGCTACAGTTTCCTTTCCAAATTATTAATGGATTACATTAAAATAACTAAAATTACTTTCAGGCCTTTCTTAACAATTTTTTCTTGTTCTGATGATTGCTTAAAAATTTAAATTTCTGTAAAGGCTCATTTTGGTCAAATCCAAACATATGATTTTCAGCTGAACTATGTTTTTTTCATATGCTTCTTCATGCATTGTTACACTGATTAATAATTTAAGGTTTTTTAAAAATATAATTCTCTGAATAAACTTGTAAATTATTGCACTATTACTCTTTCTACCATTAGTGAGGCTGATAACAATGCCTTTACACTAGCATTCTGTCACACTATCAACTGAAACTCAACAAGTGATATGAGAAATTTTATCAATAGGCAACTTTCTCCCCATCACATTCAATGCAGAAAGGCAAACAAAAATGAAACATTAATAATCTACAATGGAAATATGGTAGAGAGACTCAAAAAAGAATTCTTAAGAACCATAGTTCTCAGCAAACCTCATACTAAAAATATACACAACCTTGTTAAAAATTGCAAAGCATGCAAACAACTTGACTGCATCAACACTGATTGGAAAAATCTAACTCTTATATATTATCTGAAAAAAGAAGACAAAACTGATACAAAACTCATTAAAAGAATCAACCCTGTAGTAGTAAATGACAATCCTATGAAAACAACTGTCATCTGCATGTACATTTAACATACCAATGAATACCTCCCTAATAATATCCTAGATATGGATAGCTACCTTGAAAATCTTTATGCAACCTGACAACTAACAACAGCCTGCAATGAAGTTAAAAAAGAAAATAGCATCGCCAAACTTATTCTCATGGACATACTATTAAAAAGAAGTTTTCCACAGTACCACATCATAACAGAGCAGCACATAGCAATAGATGTACAAATTGCAAAAAAAACTTATCAAATCCTAGATTCAATATAAAATTATACAATGCTGATTGATTTACAATGCTGTTTTGCCAAAACTCAAATGTCTCCAAAAAAACAAAAAGGAGCCCAATCTGTGTTGTTATTATTCACAATCTCTATGATTTGCATTCCAGCATTCAACTACAACCATTTTGATTGATTATGCAAGGATAAATTACAAACAATAAATAGGGGCCTGAACTGAATACCTGTGATAGCTATAAATAATTTTAACTCATCATGAATGCACACAATGTTTTAAAAAGGAAAATTTTAATCCTTATCCTGGCAATATTTTTGATATAGTTGAAAATAGTAATAAATAATTTCCCTATTGTTTATTCACCAATATATAATTGTATGCAATATTATTGCAATTATTGCCCTTAACCAATATTGATTACACATCCCTGGTATTAAGTGCTTTGTAAATTCCTTCTAAGGCAATTGTAGCATCATCCAAACTAATCACACGCTGCTAAAGATTGAAAACAATTATAATTAAAAATACAATGTAAAATGTTATGATCAGTTTAGATTAATTTGTACAATGCAACTAAGTAAAAACAAGTGTAACTAATTAGAGATTAGTATTTGTTGATAATAATATTTTTGTCAAAACAGAGGGGGTATAATCGTTTCCATTATTTTTAGCCACCAATTGACAGATGAACAATTTATCATTCAAAATCAACAGGTACTTTTCTAAACGACTACAAATAAATTAAATTCAATGTAAGCAATTGATAAAAACTTCATTTGGAATTCTTACATTGTTTCTTTGCTATGGTTTGAATATTTAATACGATGTCAAGCTAAACAAGTTGTGTTTAGTAGTGGTGTGGATCCATCACAGGGATGAATCTAGGGTCTTTGTGACAGACCACAAAAGTGAACTTAAGTTAGGTATAGGGGTTTTATTCTCATTTAGATGACTATCAATCATTATCTACATGTATTAAACATAACAAACTCGAAATATTGGTGGTAAGCCAAAACCTAGGAATTATCTATATTATTTTAGATCCAAATTATTGACAATAACATCACTAATAATGTGAATGAGACCATCTTATCATGATTGTGATGGACCCAGCAATTGTTCAGCAGGAAAACTTTGTTCCATTGTTTCGTCTCTAATACATTTCTGTCACCAATTTGATAACTGGGCATATTTTAGAGAGCATAAATGAAAAGTAAACATTGGGTATTTTTTTGAAATAAGTAGAAAGAGGCATAACAAAGAAAAATTTTCTCATAAAGCTTTCAAAAACAAATTAGGGTACATTATTGGTAGTCCTTTGCATTGAAAAATAGAAAAAATAATGAATGTTGCCATTATAATTGCTCAGATTCTAGAATTATACATGTCATTTACAAAGAAAACACAAAGCACATATTTAATATTTACATTGCTAAAAGATGTATAAAGATATAGACTTATTAATTAGTGTAAATTTTTGAAAATGAATGGAAAATAAATTGAATATATTGTAACGTTTGCTAAATAGTCATTTTGATGCCCCTTCAAAAAAAATATTCAGGCGTGCTTCCTCCCAGCATCCCTGTTTAACTCGCCCTGTGTTGAAGCATATGAGCATATTTTATGTATTTCAGTGACCTTTGCATCAGTTTTCATAAACTCAATATTATCAATAGCCCATTGAGATAGTGATGGGAAGCTGATAGTTACCATGTTTACAGTGGAAGGAGCAGTGCTTGGCTTTTTATGTGCTTGTATTTGAGGTTTTCAATTCATATGAGTTTGGTTATATTATTGGAAAGGCATTGAAATATCAACATTTTTTTGTACAAGTACATACACTTTTAGCAGAATATTTTGTACAATTGAATTAGGGTAGGGGAGCTGTAAAAGGCTTTTAGTTGTAAAGGATAGATGTTAATAGAATTGAGTGGGATCATTCTTCATGTTCAATATGAAGTTGCTTTCTAACAAGAATAAAATTCTATCTTAAGATTAGCTTGCTATACATTTTTTGTCAATTGTTCAAAGTTACAATAAAATATTAGTGACGTTTATAATTAGAACAAGCAAAAGCAACAATTGCAAAAACTTTTGTGAAAAGAGAAAAGTCTGTAAAATTGAAAATGGCTAAAATGTCGTTGTATTTCATGACATCATTGTTTGATTTTTCCAATTTTTGTCCAAAATCGTGGACAAATGCGGCTAAAATTTACAATAAACAACAGGTAGGATTTTTCCATCAATTACAATCTGACATTGTATAGTTTTGTTGCCACATGATTTGCATGAGGTGAAATAAAAGTTTATTTCTTGTTGAGAAATTAGTTTTAATGCTTTCCAAGTAAGGATATAGAGGATGAGAAGATAGTGTTCAAATCTTGATGTACTGCTCAGTGACAAGTTTCTGATTTTTGTTGATGATTCACCAATAATTTTACCTGCATGTCTGAATATTATTTCTAATTTGGAAATATTTGCTCATGAGATAGCAAGACTAGTATTTATTTTCTTCAAAAACATTTTTGTTTCAAATTCATTGTTCATTTTTCTCACAGTTACATCAAGCAAATTTAATAGCCTATTTTGTTATTTTTCCATCATATGTTTGATTTTGTTCGAGAAAATAGCAAATATGTCATCCACATACCGAATGCATTACATAAATTTGTCATTTTTTAAATGATGACTCGATGATGTCCATTGCAAAAACAGCCATTGTTTGTAAAAGTAGTGATCTCATTTCCACACCATCAATTTGCTTAAATATTTTTTATTTGAATAGAAGGGATGTATTCAAACATGGTAAATGGAGTAAATCTTTTATTGTTTCCGGCGAAATATCTAGTTTATCTGCATTAATACTGGAAGAATATGATTGATTGCCTTTTCTACTGGAATTTTCATATAACGTGATTTAACATCAAAACTTACGAAATATTTAGAACACTTATTTCCTTCATATACTGATTTTAATTTATTAATAAAGTGAAATGAATCTTTTAAATTGTACTTATTCAGGATGTTTGGTTTCAATAATTCATCTTAATGTTTGCTTAAATTATATGTTGGCAAATTAATAATTGAAAGAATTGGTCTAAAGGCTGATCATCCCCTGATTTTTAAATGTTTGCAAAACCATATTATCTTGCTGGAGTGGCACCAACACTTCTCATATTATTATAAATCTTTTCTGAAATTCCACTATATTATTTCATTGTTCTTAGTTTTGATTTGAAAGATTCTTAGTCTGCTAAAATATATTTGCTTTAAATTTTTATGTGCAATAACTTCAAATTTGGTTTTTTCAGACAAATCATCTTCATTTTTCTAAGAAATCAACTGCAGATATAGACATCGGGATCTTTTGCAAAGTTCTTTAAAATTTGAAAAACTTCTACAGCTATTCTTGGAATAATCTTTTTATTGTTGTATGAATATTTGTTATTCTTGTCTTCATATTTGTATATTCTTCTTCATTTCCAATTTTTTCTTGACTAATTAATAAAGAAAACATTTATTTCTATGTTAGCTTTCATTTCCATATCATCAAAATTGCTTAGCTCACTCATACCCATAAGAAAGAATGCGTTCTTCTTCATATATATATATATATAGGCTTTTAAGGCGATCCCATTTTCACAGACAGTTTAGACATTTAGCCATTAAAGAATGAGAACATCAATTGCTTTATGCTCCGTCTACCCATTAAAATTTCACTTAAAACGCAATTTTGAAATTTTTCAGCGCTTTCTGTAGATAAGAGGCATTTTCATTTACCGTTTTTATCAATTTATTTTCTTTCTCAATTTTACTCCAGGTTCTTTCCTTTGTCAGTTGTGATTATTTTCTACACCTTGAAAATCTTGTAGCTGGGTTAAATTATTTACAATGTGTATAGTTTATCTGTAGTTCCTTCATATCACCTGTCTCTTATACACATCTAGATTGGTATAAGAGACAGTATATATATATATATATAGCCATCTTACGTGGAAATGGGTACTTTGGCATGAAAATTCTAATTACACAAATATGTCATATACCATTTGAAACCTAAAATATGTAGAAAATAAATTTTAAATTTACATTGACTTGAAGATTATTGTTTTTGCTTCATATCAATATATATTGATACAGGAAATAAAAACTACTGGCATTTATGCTTGTGCTGAAATAATTACTTAAAAGTATATTGTGACAGTACATCTCATCCAATTGAAAATTTCTTTCCATGTGACGCACAGGCAGTATAAAGCCTTCTCCAATACGCTACTAATTGGGAAATTTTACAGCATCACATAGCCCTGAGGATGTAAAGAAATTCTTTTTTGTGAAGACTGTAACATTTTTTCAATAATTTAAACTTCCACATATTTTATTTGAAAAACTATGCCCAATGATTGTGTGTCATAAAAGAATAACTAACTTCTAAAACAAATGCAAATTATCTTCTATTTTTTCAATTTGTGTTTGTAATATCTGATATTTCGTGAGGTTAGACATTATAAGAGCAATTTAAATTTTTATTAATTTAGCTCTATTAACGATCTATTCTTTCTATGTTTATATTAGTTGATGCTTCAATAAATTAAACATCTATTAAGTCTTTGGGTTTGTTAGTTACCTATTCCAAATATAAAAAAATGTGTTGAAGTGCAAATGGATATTGAATGGTGTGGTACTGCGAATTTTAGATCACATGAAACCTTGAGAAAGATATTGAAAGAACAATGAAAGTGGCACTCAGAAAGGTATTATATGGAGAAAGTCGTCGTAGAAAAATAGCTTATTCAATGTTTCAGCATTTCTATAATCTACTTCACGAGTTGATAAATTATTACACAAATCTGCTTCCAAAAGATCATGTGTTGTGGTCTGCATTTAGGTAGTACGTTTCTAGATAAAGATCATTATGCATGTTCTAGTATTACAAATTATTTTGCTAGAGATTTTGCTTAGGAATATTTGGCTAAGGAAAGAACATTATTAAATTCATTATTTTTACATGATGAGCGAACTTTTACATGGCTTACACGATAAAATCATTCTGCTTCTACAGGTAGAGAGCAGATTATGCAGAAATGTTTATTGAGATATCCAATTGGTCACATTGTGCAAACATGATCATGAGCGTCATAATTATCCTGTCGGCAAATCCTTATTTGTCAGCCTACAACCAGCAAATACGTTAATGTTTAAAAGATTCCCCATTTCTTTGTCCACTTCATGAAGTTTTTTTCTCTCAATAACAGGAGGTGAAACGGAAATATTATAATAAAGATGTATAAGTGGGAATATTTTTAAGTTCTCTATAAATACAATAAAATTTAAATACAGCTATAGCAAATTGTTACTTTAAAACTAAAGTCGTAACTTTACATACATAGAAAACTAACGAAAATTAGATGAAAAACGAAACTTCTTAACTACTTGTTGTGATTTACTTGACTTTGCGGATGTAATCTCTACTAGAAGTGGCATAGTCAGCAAGAAGGTGATAGGAAAAGAAATAAACTAGAAACAGGTAAATGTTGTTTGTTTGCACTATTTTACCATCAACATACATTGGCTAAATTTAATTTTAAATGGATATACTAGAATGCATCTATAATGAACATCTAAGGGGACTACAAACAATGTTCATTATAGTCGAATTTTATCATAGCGTCCTTTCATTACAGAGCCACGTGAAGCTGATGTATTAAAAATTTATTCATTATAAACGCATTTCTAAGACCGCTTATTAAGCTCAAGTGTAAGTTTTAGGAAATATTCTATGCGCCTTCTCCACTTAGTTGGAATGCGCAGATCCTTGGCGTACCTATAGTATAAGCAATTGATGTGATTATAATACAGAAAGAACATAGCATACATACAAGTATAATTGTGCCACAAATACGTGGAAAAAGTAAGACATAACCAAGAATTTCAAGTAACCAATGTGAGTAAACTTATAAAAATTTTATAGGCAAGAAAACTCCGTGATATTAGTCAAAATGTTCTTAGGTTATTATTTAGCTAAAATGACATTTAATACGTGTAAAAAGAAATTTCAAAAATTTCCTTGACCACTATAGGAACTATTGGAACCTGGAGAAAGGTATTGCAAAATAATGACATATGGGAAATCAACTGATTATTATTATACTAAAAATATCATTAAACAGAAAGTTACGATTATTGGTGAACTTACGATTTAGATTTTAGTAGAATTCGTAATATTAGAAGCTGGGGCTTCAAAAGCATGTTTGTTATAAGAATATTTCGTTATATAACCGTTCGTTGTAAAACTCCTACAAGGCGGTATCGTTAAGAAAAAATCAGGAACTTAAGTTTTTCTTTTGTTACAGAAGTATCAGGAGTAGTTCGTTACAAAGATGTTTAAGATAGACGCAGAAAAAGCTGTACTTTTGTAGTACATTTTCAGCAAACTTACTAAAAAATCCAAATGTGCACACAAAATATGCAAGATTTGCTATTTTTTCAATATTAATAAAAATAACTTGTTTAGAAAATCCGACTGCTTGCAAATTTGAGAATGGTGATATGGTAGATTATTGTAACATCCTCCACCTGGCCTATTCGTACAGTGCATTATTGTTAATAACTATCACTCATTAAATGGCGGGTGAGGATTTACTGATTTAGTAAACCACCAGACATTTCTCCTCTATTTAACTGGTTAGGTTAATTGAGTATTAATCATCATTGTTTAGGTGACGAAGACGTGTGACATTTCCTCATTTAATTATCTGTGGGCTACTGCCCAAAACCGATCTCCACACCACAGCTCCCTTCCTTCATGAATGATTGACCAAGTCCACTGCACCATCTCAGCTCAATGGAAATTAATTATGTGTACCCTACATTAGCTCAGTGCATGTGCTCACGTCAAGATGTGACTGACTTAAACTCAATTTTGTAAAGTGTTTGTTGGATTGAATAAGTAAAGCAACCGGGTGTTGACACTAACTGCAGTTATTTAATATTAAAGTAGCCATTACCGTAAAATTAATGGCTCTAGAAATTAATTAATATGTTGCAGTTTCCTATACTTACACTTAATAACAATACATGTAAAGTCATTTATTCAGGCAATTATAGTCAAGTCTCCTACTATTAATAACAGATATATATCCCTAGAGTTCGGCTATCCAGCCATTTCAAGCATCTATTAAAATGTACATGTATCGATTGATAGTCAGACTAAGCAAGAATCAAAAAACTCCTATCCATAACATAAGTGCTGTTTCATGACTGGCACAAGGACCCTTCGAAT